>VMDO01007336.1:9880-92140 GCA_007922755.1 Pedetes capensis
AAAAAAAAAAAAAAAAAAAAAAAAAAAAAAAAAAAAAAAAAAAAAAAAAAAAAAAAAAAAGGAAAACTAAAAATTCCCAAAATTGTGGCATCACTCAAAGCCTGGCACCTCGGGAGGACTGAATACATGTCACTCTAATGAATGAGAGAAATTGCATGCATGCTCATTCGCTTTCCTAGCAGGGCAGTTATAAGCTGCTTGTTTGTTCCCTTGTACTTTTGTTGTTGTTGTTGTTTAATTTTTAAATACTGATTGGCAGAGCCAGCTCCATCTTCCCTCTTAAAGTGCCTCTCAAGGTCATTTTCCTAAGCTAGGTCTGGCTACAGAGAAGTCACGATAAGAAAAGCAAATGTCTTTGTTAAAACAGTGGGCCCCTGGGAGAAATCTCCAAATGTCAGCAGGAGCGCCCAGACACACATGGCACCTTTCGTGCACTCTCATCCTTTGGTACCGTAAACCTTTGTGCAACAGAATGACAGACAAACTGCTCCGTCACCATTCCATTCAGAGATTTGAGCCAAGGTAAGAAGGTTTGTGAGAGGGTCCAGGAAACAAGGGCAGGGAGGTGGTTTAGTGCCCTGGTGATCTGGACTCAGCCTTCTGCAAGGGTTGGGGTGGGGTGCACCATACAGGCGGGGCCGCTTCACAGGGCAGCATGGGCTGGCGAGTGGGTGGTGCAGGGTAGAGAGCCACGTTGCTGTGTCATTTGCACATATTCTTTTTGTCACTCCTTTTTAGCCCAATGCCCACAGTGTCCCTTTTCTGCCTGGTTTCTGCCCCTGAGAGTGGAGTTGAGGGTGGGGAGGGATACGGAGGTGTGTTTTACCCCAGGATCATTTTTCACCTTTTGTCAAAGCCGTGTGTCAAGTTTGGCTGACCTCAGCAGCAGCGCATCCCTGTCTCCTTTAAAGCACCTCAGAGTTGCTGTGTTTGATGTGTCTTAACTTTAACACAAAGCACACCAGGGCTGGTTAATGATCATGAACTGTCATGGCAGCCATTCTGCAAAGGTGACATTGATGGATGGGCCTGCAGCTTGCAGGGAGGCAGTGGGTGCAGGGGCAGAAGGTTTATTTAAGCCAAGGCTGATAATGGGGGCCTTGGGAGTCACTAACCAGCAGGAATTTAATGGGATAGAACAGGACAGTCCCCTTTCTCACTGCCCTCTACAGGGGTGCATCTCTTCCTCCTCCTGTCTACCAAACTAAAGCATTCCTTGAAGATTCAGAAGTATTTTAAATCCTCTGCTAGGAGGGGATAAGAAAGCCCACTTATGTAACCAACTTTGTCATCTTTCTTGATTTGGCCCTATTTATCTTGAAGTTCATGTTTGCCTTCTTTAGTTATTTGTAAAAGGCATCCTTAAAGAAATTGTGTAGATGGGAGTCTAAATGAGAATGAATTCAACCTTCTGAATAGGTCTAATCTCTTTAGGATTACCACTGAGAGGTGAGCGGGTATACAAATGGAGTTCCTTAAAAGATTGGATCTGGGAAAATAAAACTGACCTTAAAAATTAACTCAGTAAACTTTTTATTTTATTTTATTGATGTTGGGGATCAAACCCAGGGCCTCATGCATGCTAAGCCTGTGCTCTACCACTGAGCCACACCACAGTTTCAGTAAACTTTTGATTCCCAATATGTTTTTGGATTTGCTGACCAGTGACCAGTGTCATGACTTAGAGCAGCATCAGCCTCTTTTCTTTTCTTTTTCTTTCCTTTCCTTTTCTTCTTTCCCTTCTTTTTTTCCTTCCTTCCCACCTTACTTCTTGTCTTCCTTACTTCCTCTTCTCTCTTTCTTTCTTTCTTTTCCTATCTTTTATCTTTCTTTCTTTCCTTTTTTTTTTTTTTCCTTTTTCCAGTACTGGGGGTAGAATCTAGCGCCTTATGCATGTTAGGCAAGTGCTGTCATACTAAATCTCACCCCCAACCCCTTTTTTATTTTTTACTTTGAGAACAAGTCTTACTAAGTTGCACAGGCTGCCTCTGGCCTCCAATTCATGATGCTCCTGCCTCAGCCTCCCAAGCTGCTGGGATCACAAGCATGCACTATCCGTCTTCTTTTATGTAATTATCATGATACCACAGTCACTTGTAGTCTTTGCCCCTCATACTGTTGGACAAGCCACTTTACAAAGTGATTCACCCAGGAGTAGAAGCTAAAGCTTCTTTTTTGCTTCATATAGCTGTGCTGCTTCTGTTTCATTAAAGTAAACTCTTGGGAAATAGTTTGGCCACAGACCCCTCTTTTGAATGGAGATGCCAAATCCGGATTACCAAGGACCTTCAATCTCTGAGGGCCAAGGCAAAGAGACGTGCTGTCGGGGTCCACTGATAATTCTGTGGTATGAGGGCTAATGCCTGATGGAGACATCTAGATGCCTCAACTCAGCACTCGGGGCCCAAGCTTATTGCTGGACAGCGTAGCATCAGGTTTTGGTAAATAAACTCAGGCTGTCACGTCGTCATCCAACATGCACTTAAGCTGTGACTGACAGCTCACTCTGGAGGACTTAGAGTCCAGGACTGGAGCTTTAGGGTGCAGAGGCTCTGAGGTTCCAAGATAAACAAATCTGTCGGTGAGAGTGACCAGAGTGTTAGGTCAGTCCGAGGGTCACTTATAGGTCAGCCTGCTGGGAGCTTGGTCTCTGCTTTGTGTTTATCCTGAGGAGAAAAGCAGGGGGGCTGGCCAGGCTAGAGGGTTGGGTTCCCACTGGGAAAACATCCCTGGCCTGCTCATCAGAGCCTTTGGAAGTGGATCAGCCCCACCTTGCTCTCGGGAATCCAGCGAGGGGTATGGGTGCCAGCTTGTGTGTCTTTACAGAATCGGATGAACGGTTGTTTTGGAAATTCAGACTGTAGGATGCGTGGACCAGCTCACCTGGGCTGCAGAATCAGACAAGGGACTTACAAGGCCTAGAGTGAGTGACTGGATATCTGTGATGAACTTGTGGCTGTCAGCATTGGAAAAGACAGTGAAGAAAATAGAAAACTTTCCTTGTCCATATTGTTCTGGAATTTTCCTGGGAAATATTTCTCAGGTTTACATTCCTTACCAATTAGGGGCTTTTTTGGAGATTGGTGCTAAACCCACATTGGCTTGTTAAGATGGATAGAGAGGTGAAATTGGGGGTATGTACTGTGGACCTCTTTAGTTGATTTCTAGCAAAGTGAAGACCATTGCCCTCTATGGATCCTTCTGTTGGTCATCTCTCACTTCTCTCTCATTTGGACAATCTGGGTAAGATATGACATCAAAGACAGAGCTGATGGCATTTTTTTGTTTGTTTCAAGTTTACAATGAAAAAGACTTTTTAACTCAATGTTCAGTTGTTTGCTCTGGAAAATAGCCACCTTCTCCCTTCCTTTTTTTCATTTTGTTTGTTGGTATTGTTTTGTTTTTCTTTAGGCAGGGTCTTGTTCTGTAATGCAGGCCAGCCTCAAACCTTTGATCCTCCTGCCTCAGCATCCCATGTGCTGGGATTACAGGCATCAGGGCTGTATCCTTTCACTGTATCTCTATGCTGAGTAAATAATCTGAGAAGCTGGTCTTTATAAAGAAGAATATGGCATTATGATTGGAAGAAGACTCACTAACAATTTGTGTTATACAGATGACACAACTCTGCCTGCTGAAAGTGAAGAGGATTTGGAACATTTACTGATGAAGATCAAAGAACACAGCCTTCAGTATGGATTGCACCTCAACATCAACAAAACAAAAATCCTTACAACTGGGTCAGTAAGCAACTTCATGATAAATGGAGAAAAGATTGAGGTCCAGGATTTTGCTTTACATGGTTCTACAGTCAACACCTGTAGAAGCAGCAGTCAAGAAATCAAAAGATGCATTGCACTGAGAAAAGCTGTGGCAAAAGACCTCTTTAAAGTGTTGAAAAGTAAAGATGCCTCATTAAAGACGAAGGTATGCCTGACTCATGTTATAGTATTTTCAGTCACATCTTATGCTTGTGAAAGCTGGACATTGAATAAAGGAGACAGGAAAAGAATTGATGCTTTTGAATTATGGTGCTGGAGATGAATATTGAATATACCATGGACTGCCAAAAGAATCAACAAATCCATCCTAGACGAAGTGCAACTAGATTGTTCCTTGGAGGCAAGGATGGCTAGACTGTACCTTTTGACATGTTGTCAGGAAAGACCAATCCCTGGATAAGAACATCATGTTTGGGAGAGTGGCAAGTCAACAAAAAAGAAAGACCCTAAACTAGATGGATTGATATGGTGATTACAACAGTGGGATTAAACATTAAAAAAGATCCTGTGCATGGCACAGTGTCGGGGAGTGTTTTGTTCTGTTGTACATAGGGTCACTATGAGTTGGACCCCACTCAACGGCACCTAACAACACCAGTTGCCCTGCCTCACATTTTTTTTTAGATGGTCTCACCATGTACCCTAGGTTGGCCTTACACTCTCCATTCTCCTGCCTCAGCCTCCTGAGTGCTGAGATTACAACTGTGTGCCACTATATCCAGTTGAAATTTAAGTTGGCTGTTTTGTTCACTTGTTTTTTTTGTTTTGTTTTTGTTTTTGTTTTTTTGGTGTTGTGGATTACACCCAGAGCCTTGAGCACACTAGGCAAGTGCTCTACCACTGAGCCAAATCCCCAGCAAAAAATTGCCTTACCTAATGCCAGAAGGGGGCTGGGATCTAGCTTACTTGGTAGAGCACTGGTCTGCAGTCTCTAAGGTCCCAAGTTCAATTCCCAACACAGCAAACATGGGAGAAGGACATGGCAATCCACTCTCATGGCAATCTCAAAGCAATCAGCCATTGAAAACCCTATAAGGGTCGCTATGAGTCAGACATGACTTGATGGCACCTAACATTAACAACAACAACAATGTCTAAAGGGGCTCATGTCTTCATATAAACCAGAAGCTGGAAGAACACACAAATAAACCTTCAGGGGTATGGGTAGACCACTTTCAAGTAAACCTAATGTACAAAATATATGACATATTAAAGATACATTTAACCCGGGTGCAGTGGTACTTGCTTGTAATCCCAGGACTAGGGGGTTGAGTCAGGAGAATTGACAGTTCTAGGGCAGCCTGGCCTATATAGGGAGACTCTGTCTCAAAGAACTTAAATAAGTAAATCAATAAGCATTTAAAGATCTGTGTAAAGATACAGTTAATGAGCAGGGTGTGGTGGCATATGCTTGTAATCCCAAGCACTTGGGAAGCTGAAGCAGGAGGATGAAAAGTTCAAAGTCAGCCTGGGATAAATAGACTTTCTCTTAAAAAAGAAAACAAAAAGACCCATTTAATGACATATATATATATATATATATATATATATGTACAGAGATTTATTTTCAGTTCTAGGGGTTTGAATCCAGGGTACTCTGCCACTGAGTTGCACCCCCACCCCTTTTTTTATTTTTTATTTTGACATGGGTCACGCTAAATTGCACAGGCTGCCTCTGGCTTCAAACTTGTGATCCTCCTGCCTCAGCCTCATGAGTTTATGGGATTACAAGCACGCACCATGTCACCTGGCTAGAGATACATTTAAAAATGTGATTGGAAGCTGGTCCTGTAATCCCTGCACTTGGGAGGCTGAGGAAAGAGGAGCAACACAAGTTAGAAGCCAGCCTGATCTACTTAGTGAATTCCAGGTAAGCCTGGGCTAAACAGCAAGACCCTGTCTCAAAAAAATAAAATAGAATAAAATAAAATAAAATATGTTGTTGTTGGTAGGTGCTGTTGAGTCAGGTCCGACTCACGGTGACCATCTTAGAGTTTTCAATGGCTGATTGTTTCAGGATTGTTTTGGGAGTGGATTGCTACATCCTTCTCCCAAAATAAAATATAAAATAAAGAAAAATCCTTAGAAGAATTGAAATCATTGAGTGTCTCTAACCATAATGGAGGGGCTGGGATTTAGCTCCGTTGGTAGAGTGCTACTCTATAGTCTCAGAGGTCCCAGGTTTGATTCCCAGCACAAAAACGGAAGAAGGCAATCCATCCCCAAGGCAATCCTGAAACAATCAGCCATTGAAAACCTTATGAAGGTCACTATAAGTCGGACACAACAATAACAACAATAATCATAATGGAATCAAACTAGGAATCAATATCAAACAGATATAACAGAGAACTTTCTGAACACTTAGAAATTAAACATATAGAGGAAAATCTTTTCTTTTGAAATCTCAAGGGAAATAAATAATTATGATAAATGAAATGAAAATACAATATTTCAATTTATTGTATACAGCTAAAGAAGGGTTCAGAGGGAAATTTATTGCATTATGTGCTTATAGTAGAAAAGAAGAAAAACCCATAAAGAAAGAAAAAGTCCTTATGACAATAAGAAGGAGGGAGATAATAAAGATATGAATGTAAATCAATGAAATTGAAAGCAGAAAAACAATTGAGGAAAAATCAATAAAACAAGGCCGGGTTCTTTACAAAGTTCAATAAAATTGACAAATCTTTACAAAGACAGACAAGATAAAGAAGAGAGAAGAAGTGAATTACTTCTATCAGGAGTGAAACAGGGCCTATCACTAAATACTGTGAAGACTTCAAAAGTGCAATGAGAGCCCAGCATGGTGAGGTACCCGTGTAATCCCAGTACTGCACTTGGGAGGCAGAAGCAGGAGGATCTGAGAGTTCAAGGGCAGCCTAGGGTACCTAAAGACTTTGTCTTACAAACAAACAAAAAACCAAACAAATAGCAATAACAACAAAAGGACAGTGAAAAAATAATGCAAATGACTACACTCTTAACTGTGACAGTGAAGATCTCACACACACACACAAAACAAAAACCTTCAAGTCGCATACCTTCACATTTTATGTAGATTTGACACTAAAAAAAGAAAGTTGAAGTTGGGTGTGGTGGTACATGCCTGAAATTATTTCAGTACTGGAAAGACCGAGGAAGGAAGATCTCAAGTTTGAGGCCAGCCTAGGCTACATAATGAGACTCTGTTTCAAACAAAACAAAACAACAACAACAAAAGGAAGTTGATAAGTGTACTTCATTAGAACTAAGAACTTTTGCTTTAGGCCAGGGGTAGTGGTGCAGGCCTGTAATCCCAGCAACTCCAGGCAGAGGCGGGAGGATCACAAGTTTGAAGCCAGAGGCAGCCCGCATAATTTAGTGAGACTCTATTTCAAGACAAAAAATTAAAAAAGGGCTAAGGGTGGAGCTCAGTGATAGAGCACTTGCAAAGTATATGTGAGGCCCTGGCTTCAACCCCCCAGTGCTGCAAACAAACAAATAAACAAAAATAAAATTTAAAAAAATTTTCTCTATGAAAGACCATGCAAAGATAATGAAAGCTGGACGCTGTGATGCACAGTGTCCCCCCAACTGGGGAGGCAGAGGCAGGAGGATTGAGAGTTCAAGGCATGTGCAATTTAGTGAGACCCGATCTTAAAAAAAAAAATTAAAATTGTATAGTATTTATATAACACTTATTCACCTATTCATGTCCTTCTTTAAATCATCTACTACTTTAACTCATCTCTGGAGTACTTATAATACCTTAATAAAAAGTAAATATTATGTAAATAGCTATTATATTATTTAGGGAATAAAGGCAAGAACAATTCTACCTGTTTAGTACAGGTATAATTTTTTTTCTGAATGTTTTAAATCACCAATTGGTTGAATCCTCAGACATAGAAGACTGACTATATCCTAAAATATGTATGGAAAGGAAAAGGAACTAGAATAGCCAAAACAATTTTGAAAAAGAAAAAGAAAGTAGGAAGAATCGGAACCCAAGAAATTGGGTCGAAGCTGGGTGCTATGGTATATACCTGTAATCTCAGCAACTACGCAGCCTGAGGCAGGAAGATAGAAAGTTTGAGGCCTGAGGCAGGCTGTGCAATTTAGCAAGACCCTGTCTCAAAATAAAAAATAAAAACGTTCTGGGGTTGCAGCTCAGTGATAGAGAACTTACCTAACATGTTTAAGGCCCTGAGTTTAATCCAGTACTGCCCAAAACAAACAAACAAACCAAGATAAATGAAAGAAAGGAATAAAGAAGGTAGAAAGAAAGAAAGAAAGAAAGAAAGAAAGAAAGAAAGAAAGTTGGGTATTGGGTAGAGGGTACACAGGATCTCTTTGTATTATTTCTCACAACTGCATGTGGCTTTCTGATTTCTCTCAAAGTATCACTCTTTAGATTGATCTTTCAAACCACATGGAGAGTGAAGAAGCCCTTTCTTTTCTTCTATAAGGTTTTGCTTATCAAATATATTATTTAATTCAAAACATGAAAATGAAATATATAGGATAGATGGAGATTTTTGTTTTACTCAATTCCTCTGTCAAAACTGGGTCTAAGCCAGGTGTGGTGGTGCATTGGCCTGTCATTTCAGCATTTTGGAGACTGAGGCAGGAGGATCCTGAATTCAAGCCAACCTGGGCTACATAGTGATTTCCAGACCAGCCTGAGCTACATAGCAAGATCCTGCATTGAAAAACTGAAAAAACCAAACCAAACAAACAACAACCCCCGCAAAACCTGGGTCTACCAACATTTGATCCCTGATAAGTCTGGGAACTGGCTGAAATGACATGGTAAATGTTGGCATACATATATTCTTCGAGAGAGGGAGTTCACAGCTTTCAAGAAATTCTCTGAAGTCTTTGGCCCAGCATATAAAAGAATATCTTTTAAGAGTAAAGAATCCAGGAAAGTAGAAAGAACTGGAAATATGTAAGGAAGAGACAATCTATGGCCTGGTTATGGAGATGGCACCCCCTGAGTGGATCCAGACAGTTCAAAGACCCCTGGGTCCCACCTCCATGGCCCCTAGCCTGAGCCAAAGCTCTTTCCTGTGCCACTCTCTCTGGTCATCTCATCTCCTTTAGCTGAAGTCATCTCTTCTCTGAACTCTTGATATCTTTGTTTGCTTCTATCTTAAGACTCTTGTCACTTTCTATCCTTGTGAGAGTCTAGATTTCATCTCTATTCACTGCTCTCAAACCATTATGAATTCTATCTAAGCAGATAATCTATAAATATTTATTGGGTTAGTCATGGTACCATCAAACCATCAGTAGGTCCTTGTAGGTTTTGTGGCAGCCCTTGCAGAGATGGCCAGGAGAGACCTGGAGGTGGGAACAGTAGGCTATTTCTAAGGTGTAAGATGCCAGCTGCCCAGCAGGGAAGGTATATCAGGATCTCTGTGCCGCAAAGAACCCAAAGGGACCCTGGGAGTTTCTGGCCCTTGCTCAGCTGTGGAATTGGAAATTGGACCCTTCCTTATCCCAAATGTCTCAGATGGAAATACTTAAAAAGCCCACCAGCTTCCAGACTTCAGCTTCTCTTTAGGGTAAGTCTTTTCTTTAGAGAGAGGGTGGGAGCTGAAAAAAGGACTCAAGGGTTCCTTGTTCCAGTGGAATTTGCCCCAACCTCACACAGCACTGCTTCCAGCCCCTCTTACATTCTTGGCTTTTGAAGGGAGGAGGCAACCCCTTTCTTATCTGGGATTGCCTGCTTAAACAAATGCAGCGGTGTGGAGGTATTGTTCCTCAGAAACTTGGCCTGAGACACTTTACCAAGTGTCTGCAAACATTTAGACACGGAAAACTACCCACTGTTAACCCAGGGCCCATTGTCTCTGCTGGGGCTGCGCTTCCCTGAAAGTGGCTTGTGGTAGGGGGTGGAGGTGGTGAGAGTCCCCAAGGGGAATCCCTCAGCTGGGGCTGGGGCTGGGGAATTGTGCTGCTGTTTGTTTAAACAACCAGAGTGTAATTGGGGTTGTTTGAGATACCCAAGATGTTTGGGAAAATGGGGGAAGGGAGGCAGCATGCTGCGGGGGGAGTCCCAGCAGGGATTTGAGGGTGGCTGGCTGGGTGGTTGTCAGCCTCTTGATTACAAAGCTGGTGGGAAGGCTGGCCCTTCCGGGTGGACCTTGGGCACTTTGGGGCCTGGGTCAATAGGTCGGGGCCATGTAGGCTATAAAATATTAAAGCGAGTACTTGAAGGATGTCAGGAATATTTAACTTAAAATCAATGGTTCTTCTGTAATCCTAGCAATCCAATAATAACACAAATGCATAGATACTTGTTTGCTGGCCTTTCAGATCCCATTTTAGAAAAATCTAACAAAAATAGCTGTCATGTCTAACCTAGGGTGCAGCAAGGTAAGGTAAGAATGGGAGAGGAATTCTTTAGGAGGGCTGCATGATTTCTTGGGACCTAGAGGGGCCACGGGGAAGTAGTTACAGGCCTACAGAAAAACTAGGTCTGTGTTTTATTGGAGAGATCAACCCTTTCCTTTGACCTGGGGAAAAGGACAGAGGGTGTTAAAAAAAAAAAAATGAGAAGAATTTGGGAAGAATAGGAAGAATCTTTGCAATGCTGGGCCTGGCCAGCATGGCCTTGTGTGATCAGGCCTCTGGAGAGTCACACGCTCTGGAAGCACGTGGGTAACAGGGTGACTCCACAAACAGGTGTGATTGCTTACTAGGGATGCTTATTGCATAAGAAAGGGTTAGAAAACGTATCGGGCTCTTATTATGTGGCAGGCCCCAACATATGTTGTTTTATTTAATCGCTGCTAAAGCTTGTGACGTAGATATGTAGAAAAACATTGAGGCTCAGGGGTGAAAAGAACTTGTTCAGACCAAAAGAGTGAACTGCCAAATCTAGATTTGAGTAAAGATCTTTCTTTTTTTCAAAACTCTCCTACTTCCCACTCTAACATACTTAAGAAAACTATCCTCTCCCCAACAAAAAAGAATGAAAATATAGAATTCATGGCTATCTAGGTTAGAAAAACATATCTTTTGATATGCCAGTAGCATATCACACACACAGGCCTTCAGCTAGGTAAACAAACCATTAAGGAAAGGATAGAAATGTTAATATCAGCAAAACCCTCCATCTTTTGATTGGGTATAGATTGTTTGAGGATCAGTGCTTGTCGTTTTTATTTTAAGATGGCTGTTAGTTTTCGAGACTAGCCCTTTTAGTTAGTCAAAAAAAAGTTATAGTCAAATAAGCAAATTAATGGAGCCACATCGGAGAGGGCTCATTTTCAATCTTAACATGAGCACCTCTGCAATGAAAAATTGCTTTATATAGTTTAATACATTCACAGCAGTATTTTAATGAATACTTTAAAACATTGCTTTCAGAGAAGAGGGTTTCCTATACTTTTGGGGCAGTGTGGTTTTGCACAGGCTATAAGCACAGGCTCCTAGCTGGTGGGTCTCATTTCATGGGCAGAGTGAACCACAGGGCAAACAGTGGTGTAAGAGGTGGCACACACCAATCAGTGTTTTTATGCCATTTGGCAACTCTGTTCTCCTAGGCTCTGAGGGCTTCTTAAGGTAAGAGCCAAAGGGCTTTTCAAAATCAGACCATGACCACGCTTGTTTCAGCGGCAGTTGGTAGCTTCTAGCACTTTGAGTCTTTGACACCGGAAGACTGCCTGGCTCCAGACACTTCAGAATGAAAGGTCTCAGGGAAGGAAAGGGAATATTTACAATATGGATAAGAGTAAACATGGTGAGGCTGGAGGTACTCTTTGGAAAGACAGTGTCTTTTTTATCCTGCGCAGGTCATAGAAGATGCAGTGGGTGAGTCTTGGGGACATCAGAGGGGCTTCCACACTGCAGAGCTGCTGTTGGGGTGCACAGCGCTAGCCTAGATCATGCCATGAACGTCCCACAGCCTTGGAGAATGCACTTCCCATGGATCACGCTGGGGGTCTGAGCCAGCGATGGGTGAGTCCATTTCTTTTCACTGTTGTGAAAATTTCATACTCATCAATTTTTCAATAATAATAATAAAAACAATAACAATAATAGCAATATACTTAGATCCTGTTCTTCTCACTAAGCTATTCCTGGATTATTAAAGATTAGGAAGTTTGTACTCCAATTAGCTAGAGTTTCCTTCTATATTCTTTTGAAGAATGCCACCTCCTCATCCAATGCCCCCTTCCCAAATTCTAAACTCCAAACACTCAAAAGGATTAAACTTTGTTGGTTTTAATGATGGCAATTTACAATGAACAAATATGTTGGTAATGGGTGTCTTTTTCTGTAGGTTTGTTTAGAAGTGAAAACAATGTGGCTAGTCATAAAAGTTCCTATTTATTTTTGGCTGGATATCTTATGTGTTCACAGGAGGGATGGTGCTTGTCAGTGGTGAATTAGATCTAGCATGATGTGTGTAAATGTGTTTTGTGGCCAAAGTCCAAATAGAGACTACTGTCTTCAACTAAGGAAAAATAATAACCTTATTAATGGATTAAAATTCTGTTGCATAGAGTAATCACAGGTTAGGTTGTCTATTTTATGATTATTAGTAGGTGAAAAGGTTCTGAATTCAGTGACTCATAAATATTTGGTTAGAACAACTGGGTTGTTGTTATGGTTGCTAATGTTCTCATAGAAAGGCCCTGGGATGAGTTTGTCACATAATTATTTCCTGTCTTAATTATCTCCAAAATGATCAAGACAGGAAAGAGGGAAAAGAGTTTGGGTTCATATGTGGTATATTGAGTTTAGTACTTAAAACCATGTGCTCTGGAGTCAGAGTTCATGGGTTCAAATCCCTGGTTGACTACCTACCACCTGTGTGATCTTCGCATGTGTGTTTATCTTCCTGTTTTTCACTATTCTAATAAGGAGCTGTAGCTATAGCACTAATAAATTCATCTCTCCTGGGTGTGGGGCACATGCCTCTAACCCCAGCACTTTGGGAAGCTGAGATAGGAGGATTAAGAGTTCAAGGCCAGGCTAGGCTACATAGTGAGACCTTGTCTCAAAGAACCAAAAAAACAAAGATCATTGATAGGAACTTATATGCTGAGCACACAGTAAGTGCTCAGTAAAGAGAAAGCCATATGTATTAGTACTGGAGGTGACAGTACTGTTATTTCTCCTAGGAGAAGCACAGAGGGCTGGGAATGAATGAAACCAGGGGTTGAATCCTGGAGCCATGACTTACCAGCTCTGAAACTTGGAAGACATTCTTTGAGCCTTAATGTCTTCATTTGTAAAATGGAATTAAAAATACCTAAATGACAGTGTCTTCATGATGATTAATAGTGTAATTATGCAAAAGTGTCCCACTGGATGGTTATGCAGGAAATGTTTGTTTTCCAAACAGAATCTGACTTCTTACTGAATAATGACTGTTGAAGGCATAGCGTCCCCTGAGTCTGGAGGCCTGGAGCAGCCTTGGAAAGTACCCTGCTAGGAGTGGCCACAGATCTTTCACCCAAGTGCCCTTTGGTCCTCATGCTTTAGGAATCAGAAACCCGGACTCACGTCCTTCTGGCGCAGCCCTCTCTTGGGCTCATTGTTTCCAGAGGCCTTGTGCTATTTGCTCATCTAATCTGTTAGCAAAAAGGCAAACTGAATATCCTCTATTTGGACCTCTGGCTTATATCCCACAAAGAAGTGTCCTGCTTGTGGTGGCTGGTGGCCCTCCTGTCCTATTCCTCTTCTGCCTCTCTGAAAGGCTGTGGGCTGCCAGGCACGGTGGTGCAGGCCTGTGATCCCAGTGACTTGGGAGGCAGAGGCAGGAGGATCACAAGTTAGAGACCAGAGGCAGTCTGCGTAATTTAGTAAGACCCTGTCTCAAAAAGTAAAAAATGGGCTGCAGATACAGCTCAGTAGTACAGCACTTGCAAAACATGCAAGTGCCCTGGGTTCAATCCCCAGTACCTCAAAAAACAAAACAAAATGAAAAAACAAAAACAAAAACAAAATAAAACAAAGGCTGTGGGCTGGGAACCGTGGCAGCCTGGGAGAGGTCCTGGTGTCTCTGCTTCTCAGGCCTGTCTGGACTTATTCCTTCTTCTCTGATGCTGACAAGGGCCCAGAAAAGCCCTGGGACATGCTTCTCACTGGAGAAGCTACTATTAAAAGCCATAGACCATTGCACCTTCTCTCTCCACACATCCCTCCCCTGCAGGGACATGCTGGACATGGAGCACCTATCCCAAGTGTTCCCCTGGCAAGTCTGTGACCAGAATATGAGTTATCAAGTTGTAAATGACGTGGGAATTAGGACTAGGCAGGTGACAGCCACCTGTCACTCCACCCCTCTTTTGTACCTTAGAATCCCCTCCACCTTGTTCTTTAAAAAAAATTAGAACTTTAGGGCTTGCAGGAAGAATATTATGAGAAATACTAATCATGCCCAGGCGACAGCTGACTATATATAAGGTTCAAACAGGTGTGACCTGTCCTATTTTGTACCTATTATGTGGGGAAGCCAAGGTCCAAAGCTACTTTTTCCTGATCATAGATTGTATACTCCTGCACATGTCTGTCAGCTTGTTGTGCTGTAGGGGTTCCCATGTTGCTGGGATGCTGAAGGCTATGCTACCTGTATCTCAGACACCAGTAGGGCCATCCATGGGAGACAGGTTCCAGTTGAGCTTCCAGACTAAGACAGACTAGGGAGAAGGGCCTGGCAGCCCACTACCAAAACAATTAGCCATTGAAAACCCTATTAATAGCAGAGAAGCACTGTCAAATATAGTGCTGGAAAATGAGCCCCCTACCAGGCTGGAAGGCATTTAAGAAATGACTGGGAAAGAGTTGCCTCCTCATAGTAGAGTTGGCCTTAATGTGGAAATGGAGTAAAGCCCTTGGACCTCCTTTTGTTGATATAGCATGACTGAAAATGAGAAGAAACACAGTGTCTGCAACATTGGATACAACATTAAAGATTGTGTGCATGGCACAGTTTTGTGTAGGGTTTCATTCTGTTTTACATAGAGTGGGATTTGACTCAGTGATACCCAACAACAACAAGATCGCCTATCATTTACTCGGTTGACTGCCACCTCCCTAAGTCACTTTCCTCCTGTGTGATGGCCGCACTCTTTGGTGTGGCTCATAAAGACCCCCACATAGTTAGCCCTCCACCTGGCAAGGAGCCCTCCAAGATTTCTCTACTCTATCTCCTGTGCAGGGAATGTCTCTCCCACTCTTCTGCTTTCTTTCTTTTTTTTTATTGGAATTTTTTAATATACATCTTAATGTGATTAATTCTGACATGCTTTTCATTGTGACATTTCCATATATGCATTTTGTTGTACATTATTCATATAGGTTCCCCCTTACCCTCTTGTGCGCTTCCTTCCCCCATCCCACCCTACTCCTCTGCTTTCTGAAATATCCTGCTTCCTCATCCATTCCCTGAGCCTCCCACTGCTTTCTACCTGGACTGCCATTGTCTTCAAGTCCCCTTCTTCCTTCATGCTCTGGAAGATGTCCTCCCTCCTCACCATCCCTGCCTGTTCACCATGTCTTGGAAACCCCTCCTGTGGGCTCCTGTGGCATCCACTCTCCACTCTGAGGATTGCTGCTCATCGATGATCATTTGTGTAGGGCCAGGGTTATAGGCCCATGGTAAACTGTGTGTGTCACATGCTCTAGGCCTGGGTTCAATCCCCAGCACCACCACCACCACCAATACCACAAAGTTATTTGTGCAGTTGTTCCTCTATCGTGTGCATTTTCTGTTTGTGTCTTCCTGTCTGCCCATCCCCCATAGTCCAACTAGATTATGTTGTTGCTGTTAAGTGCTGTCAAGTCCAACTCATAGTGACCCTATATATCCAACAGAACAAAACACTATCTGACACTGTGCCATGCACATGATCTGTTTTTATGTTTGAGCCCATTGTTGCAGGCACTGTTTCTTTTCATTTTGAGTCATGCCACATCTGCAGATGGAGGTTCCTGGGACTTTATTCCATTCCTATCATTAAACTCAACTCTACTTTGAGGAGGCAACTCTTCCCCAGTCGTTTCTTGAATGCCTTCTCACCTGGGAGGCTGATTTTCTGGTGATATATTTGACAATGCTTCTCTGCTATTCACAGTTTTATTCATAGGGCTGCTGGATCCTTCTCTTTAGTCTGTTTTAGTCTGGAAGCTCAGCTGAAATCTTTTTGCCATTGGTAGCCCTGCTGGTGTCTATACCAGTGGCATGGCTTTCAGTATCACAGCAACATACATGCTGCATGACAAGCTGACAGACTGCCCCTAAAAGGCAGCCAGTGTGAGACTAGCCTATGGCTGCCACAGAGGATTTCTACCCTTTTGGAGAAGCCATGGCTGCTCCTTTCTTGCTGACTTAACAATGTTGTGTTTCTACTTTGTGAGGTGGCAGTGACTCACCACTAATGATCCCTATTATTACACTCTTACTTTCATAATTTAAATTAATTATGGAATGCCTTTCTGTGAGATTCTCTGTGGGAATGGATTGATGGAAAAACAAAGCATTAGAGTGAATAAGTTTAATCAGCAACAGAAGTGAAGTGGGGAGTCCCAAGGAAAAACGTCAGCCAAGGCCTCCAGGGCCTAGTTATAATGAGAGAAACAGGCCTTGCGAGCTATAAGTCCCTGTACACTCCTGCTCACACCTACAGGTTCCGTGTTTATTAAGTGCTGACAACATGCAGGAACAGGAGCTTTCTCTGGTCATTTATGATTGCTCATGCAGCTGAAACGAGATGAACAATGAATATCTTTGATATCATTAGACACACGCACACCTCTGTGTGTGTGTGTGTGTGTGTGTGTGTGTGTGTGTGTGTGTTCCCTTTTCTTCCTTTTTTCTCCTTCCTTTCCTTTCTCCTTCCCCTTCTTCCCTTCCTTTTTTTGTGTGGAGTCAAAAGGATCTAGCTGTGCTCAGATCCCAACTCTGCTACTCCCTGGCTCTGGAAACTTGGTCTCTTAACATCTCTTAGCTGGTTTCTCACCTATAAATGTGAGCAATGGGACTTCCTAGAAGGAGTGTTGAGAGGCATAACCGAGAGAAGGTGTGTAGTTGGGAAATGCAGAATCTTGGGCTCCACTGCAGAGCCATGGAATCAGAATCTGCACTCAACAAGGTCTCCTGGGACTTTGCATGGATGTTAATTGTTAAGAATTTCTGTCAGCTAGGTGCCATGGTACATACTGTAATCACAGCAACTTGGGAGGCTAGAGGATGGCAAGTTTGAGGCCAGAAAGAGCCTGAACAACTTAGTGAGACTGTCTCAAGAAAGAGAGAGAAGAGAGGAGAGAGAGAGAAAGAGGGGGACGGAGAGCATGCTAGTGGTGTAGCTCAGTGGTAGAGCGCTTGTTTACCATAAGCAAAGTCTTGGGTTCAGCCCCTTAGTACCAAAGAAAGAGAAAAAAAAGGAATTCCTGTCCCCAGGAATGGAAAATCACGTAATCAGTGTATGGATCCCTATGGAGAGGGTGGTAATAGCAGCCAGTTGCTTTTATAGAGTTCTTTTGAGCCTCTTGGAAGTGACTTTGGACTTCCGGTGGTGTTACTGGTTGGAGCTGGGTCTTGGTGATGTTTAGAGAGATGGCCATTAAGACTTCGTGACAGAAAGAGTGAAGGGAGCGGGGGTTAGGTGTAGCATAGCAGAGGGAGGAAGTGAGGTTATCGACTCTCTTGGCAGAAGGGAGGTGTTAGAAAGCCATGGGGGATGTGAAGAAGGGGGTACTGAAATGTAGGAAGAGTTCCTAGAAGGCTTGAGGGGCACAGAGACGAGAGACACTGTGAACAATGGGTCTATTTATGCAGGATTTGATAGAGACTTTTTATAAAAGTCACTATAGCTTTATCCATTAGACTTCATCCAAATGTGATATATTCACATACATAGCAAACTGTAAGAAAATAAAAACAATTTTCAGTTTAGAATGAAGAATAGCTATGAGTGCTAAGAGGGGAGCTGGGAGGTCATCACTGGTCTAATCCTACCATTAGTGGGATGTGGTAACACTCGCCTGTAATCCCAGAACTCAGGAGGCTGAGGCAGGAGGATGGATTAGATAGCTGTTGAAGGACAGCCTTGGCTACACAGCCAGATCCTGTCTCAAAACAAACAAACAAACAAACAAACAACAACAACAATAATCCTATTGTGCCCGGGAGCCCAAATTGTTTAGGGATATCTTTCATCTGCCATTTACCACATGATCTAGGCAGAGCGGTTTTCCCTCATCAAGCCTGTTTTTTCTTGGCATGAATTGGGAAAATAAAAGCAACCAAGTTCATTGGTTGTTAGGAGGATTCTGTTAGATAATGCATGGAAAGTCCCTAGTCCAGTCCTAACTCCAATTAAATAATAACTCATGATATTATTATATAATGAGCCATGGGAAGTAGAGAGGATAACATTGTTACCAACTTTATTCCCACTATCAATAAAGATGTGGACAGTAAGTTTGAGATTCAAGAAGTGGAATAAATTTTCTCTTGTTCCCAATCTGGATAATGGTGACAACAGTATAAAAACAACAAAACCAACAATAATCACTACACTAATTATAGTGTAATAAATACTAACCCTAGCAAACATTACTATATACCAAATGCTAAATAAAGCACCTCACTTGGATTATCTCATTTGGTACTTCAAACATATGTGATGTTTATAGTACTATCCCTAGTTTACAGATGGAGAAACAGAGGCCTAGAAAGAC
This sequence comes from Pedetes capensis, assembly GCA_007922755.1. Lineage (NCBI taxonomy): Eukaryota > Metazoa > Chordata > Mammalia > Rodentia > Pedetidae > Pedetes > Pedetes capensis. The sequence continues at coordinate 28,351 of VMDO01007336.1, forward strand.
TAGAGAATTGGCCTAAGGCTGGAGCTTACAGGGGAAGCTGGAAAAGAAGGAGGGAGGGAACTAGCAAAGGGAAGTGAAGGCTGCCGAAGGTGGGATGGGGAGGAGAATCAATGTAGAGGGATAAAGGGGGATAAAGGATAATCTCAATGTAAACGATGCAACTTCATGAGTACATGGGAAAAATAGGAATATAACCCAAATATGCATGAGTTTTACTACATATTAGTAAAAAGGATCCATAAACCCCATAAGTTGATAAAAGTGTAACCAAAAGTGATGTAATAGTTGCATAATGGAAAAAGCAAATGCTGTATTGCTCTGTACCCCACCAACATTTACCAATAAAAGGGGAAAAACAAAACAAAACAAAACAAACGAAGTTCGAATTTGAATCCACACTAATTGAGTCCAAAACCTGATTTCTTAACTGCTACATGTGCTTCCATGCTTAAAAGGGAAAAAAAAAAAAATCAGTGAACAAAATGCTCCTTTTGTTGGTGGCAACGTGTGCGCTATTTGCTTTCTGTCCTGATTCTCTTTTGCATTTTAAGGAAAATACATTTTAAGGAAAATACATTGCTGCGAGATGAAGAGAGAGCAGAAGAAATGAGAGGATCCTGTGAGTCAGTTCCCTGTGTGCTGGGCCAGGGCGGTCACGTGCACGAACTCAGTAGCCCTCACGCCTACAGACTCTGTGCTTATTAAGTGCTGACAACATGGAAGAGAGAAAATGTTCTCTGGTCATTTATGAATGCGCGTACAGCTGAAACGAGAGGAACAATGAATATCTTTGATATCATCAGACGCACATAGCCCCTCTGTGTGTATTCCTTGCCCTTCCCTTCCATTCCCCTTCCTTTCCTTCTCTTCCCTTTCCTTCTCTTCCTTTCCTTTCCTTTCCCTTCCCTCTCCTCTTCTTTTCCTTCCTTTTCTTTTCCTTCTTTTCATTTCTCCTTCCTTTCTTTCCCTTGGTACAGAGTTGAAAGGACCTAGCTGGGCTCAGATCTCAGCTGCGCTACTCCCTGGCTCTGGAAACTTGGTCTCTTAACATCTCTTAGACAATTCTCACCTATAAATATGAGCAACAGGCCTTCCTTGAAGGAGTGTTGAGCTCCTGGGTCTCTGTGGATGAGCCCTACACATTCACAGTGGGCCTGACTAAGGCTCAGAGAGGGTGAGTCACTTATTCAGTCTGCAAGCTAGTAAGAGGAGGACCTGGGATTTGAGCCTGAGACTAAAGTCCAAAGACCTGGATTCATGACTTGTATTTTTTACCAGAAGGAGAATGATACCCTCTCCAGTTTCCCAAAGTCCCTAAAACTTGGCTCCACTTCTAAACTTGTCCATTTCTAAATTTGTTCTAAACTTCAAACAGCTTGAAGAAAATTACCACAGAATTGTTTGAAATGCTGTCCAAGAGGGGCACATAAATCCTGTTTCTAGAAGTATTTGATTTTTGAATGATGGTTCCCCCTTTTCCAATATGAATTTCAAGTAACTCATAAATATACAACTGTAGTGCAAGAGAATGGAAAATTGAGGTAGGAAGGAGAAGCTCAGGCAAGGAATAAGATTAGCTGCCAAAACATGTACCAAAGAGTCCTACACCAGGTGAGCGGGACTGAATGACTTTTTTTTTTTTTTTTTTTTTTTTTGCTGTACTGGGGGTTGTACCCAGGGCCTCACACCTGCATGCTTTGCAAGTGCTGGATCACTGAACTGCACCCTTAGCCATTTTTTTTTTTTTTTTTTTTTTTTTTTTTTTTTTTTTTTTTTTTTTTTTTTTTTACTTTTTGAGACAGGGTCTTGCTAAATTATGTAGACTGCCTCTGGTCTTGAACTTGTGATCATCCTGCCTCCACCTCCCAAGTCACTAGGAATACAGGCATGCGCCACTGTGCCCGGCTACTTGAATGACATTTTTAATTGAACTGGAATATTTATTACCCCAGAATTATTATAAGCAGAAAACTCCAACTAACTTCCACTCAAATCTCGCACAAATTCAGAGGTCATGTGAGTTACTAAAGAAAATTGGGAGATATTTCAAAGTCTGGCATGGCCTTAATGCTGAAATGTAGCTTGAGTGGTAAGCCCTTCCTTAGGCTTTTGGGAGGCCCCAGTGTGAGACTGCAGTTTGGTACAGCTGAAGAGCCACAGGCCTCAAGTCCTGTAGCAATTCCATGCTCATAGTGCCTTTTCTGTGTGTTAACAGTAGCATGATATTTCAGAACACCTTTCCTTTGTCACGCTCCCTCTGGTATATCATTCCACTAGTGGGGAAAAGCAAAGCTCTCCTCAGGCTGCAATAAATCTCCATCTCCAGAAAGTTGGAACTCTCAAGCTCTGGGCAAAGGGCGCTGTGGTGTTTCTCTCATTCCCGGCTATCAGAAAAATAGGGCAGGAATCAGCCTGCATCACCTGGACCCCTCCTTATGTCAATAGGCCTCACAAACAGAGGGGCCCAGCAGCCACCTTTTGCACTGCCTGGTACTGTACACGGGAACCAGCTCACACGCTCAACAGAAAGGAAAACAAGAGCTAGCCCTGTTCTGATGGCAGGCAGATAACACTGCCCCTCCAGCCAGGGCGCCATTGTTCTGTCCCCCTGTGTCTGCCCACGTCCACTCTAAGCAGCGCTGATAAGTCTGTGCACTGGGTAGACTTGTGTTTGAGTTGGGTTTGTCAAATCCATTACTCAAAGGGAGGACGTGGACTCGCTTTGGGAAGGGCAAACTCTGGTCTTAAGGACTAGGAGAGAATAACAATGACTTATGATTAACTAAGTGACTACAGTGTTGAGTTTGGTCTCACTGACTGTGGTTTGAGTCACGACTCCTTTGTGTGGTTGGTGTGTCTCCTTGAGGCATGAGTTGAGAGTGACCACAGAGGAAACAGGGAAGAAATGAACATATCACGGGAATTAGAGCACATTGCGCATGGCTATCCAGTGATAGGACAGGGCCTCTGGTTTTCCAGGGACCATTAAACACATATCATACCTGAATGGATGTAACTGGGGTAGAGCTTGCCCGTTTGCCTGCAATGTAGGTTAACTTATTTGTCGAAGGGTTTGACTGAAACTAACATTCTGCTTAACTCTTTCCACAACTAAAACTTTGGCTTCCTTAATGAACTTGAAGATATAAGTGAAGAGGAAACAAGAAATTAGTGCTTCTGGTCCCAACTGGTATTAGGGCAACAGGTGGTGGGACAGGAAGTGGTGTGGTGAGTACAGGGTTTACCCACTAACCTAGGACTCTTACATATCTCCTTCTTTCTTGGCCTCATGGTGGATGTTCATGCCTAAAAAGTTTGTTTTCCTTCTGAGTTGGAGGCAGAGTAAAATGTGTTAATGCATTTAAAAGCTGGGAATGGTGGCTCACCCTGTAATCCCAGTGACTTGGGAGGCAGAGGCAGGAGGATCACAGGTTTGAGGCCAGAGGCAGCCTGAGTAACTTAGAGAGACCTTGTCTCAAGATTAAAAAAAAAAAAAAAAAAAAAAGTGGGCTGAGGGTGCAGCCCAGTGGTAGAGCAGTTGCAAAGTATGTGTGAGGGCCAGGGTTCAACCCCCAAGTACAGAAAAGAAAAAAAAAAAGCATTTTAAAAACTGAAGTATTACATAAAAAGAAGGCAGTATTACGGGGTATGGTGGTGTCCTCCTGTAATCCCAGCACTCAGCAGGAGGAGGATCACAAGTTTGAGGCCAGCTTGGGGTACATGGAGAGACCCTGTCTCAAAAAAGAAAAAATTCCCCAAATACAAATCAAAACAAAACAAAGCAACAACAACAACAAAACTCAGACATGGAAACATCTTGCATGTAAGAACCAATAGCCTTATCCTGGGTTTCCACCAGATGCCTCCAGAAAAAGTACTACATATGCTCAAATCAAGTCTGCAACCTTTTGACAGTTTTAGAGGGCAACAAAATCAGATGTAGATTAGAATGGCCTATGGGTTGGATTCACTTGCAAGAGCTCGTAGAGAGCTGAGTGGAGAGATCTAGCACATGAACCCAATCAGCACAGGATTCTAATCTGCGTCTGATTTTGTAGATCTCTAAAACTGTGGAAAGGATGAGGATTAGATTCAAGAATGTAGGTATACCCTGAAGGGGCATGTTTTACTGTAGCATGTGAGGAGTGCGTGTGTGTGTGTGTGTGTGTGTGTGTGTGTGTGTGTGTGTGTGTTGTTTATGGGTATCTTTCTGCCAAGTTTAAGTTTTAAAATGGAATTTGGAACATCTTTTGCCACAAAAACATTGTAAGTTAATTTCCCATGGCAGCCCTTTACCTCAAGTGTAAACCCACAGTTAAAACATCGTAATTTGCCAAAAAGTCATTTCCAATGCTTTATATTTTTCATTTAAATGTATACAATCCATTTAGAAATTTTATTAAATAGGCTTTATGAGCTAGCACAGGGACCTGATTTCCATTTGCACCACTGTTTCTATTACAGAAGGTATTAATAGGTTCCAAAAAAACAACTGACACATTTTAAGAACACTGTCCATTTGTTGATGGAAATCTGTCATTGGCTGTCTGATAACTGGTCTCTGAAGCCTAATGTTCCTTATTATGAGTTTCTTTTGTACACGAGGCCATGATCAGGCTAGAGTGTGCCAGAAAATGGGCACGAAAAGATGGACAACAGGAAAATACATCAAATGGAAGATTCCAAATTTTCTGAATCTTATTCCTGATTATTCTAAACGAATCTCTTGTCCTCTGTGCTCTTGGAGCCCTCCTAATCTCCAACACTGTAGGCAGCAACCTCAAGCTCGCTCTGGTCTGTGGTCCTGAATTCTCTGATGGTGAAGAGAAGGAAGATCTCCAGGAGAAGTGTGCTTCAGACTCAGAATGGCAGTTCAGAGGCCATTTTGTTGTGACCAACACTTCAAGTGTCTTGCTTTCACTCTGTGACTTCCCCTTCCTCTCCACCCTGGGGTAAACTCTCCCAGTCCTTAGCACTAGCCTCACACCAAGCTGGCACTCACAAAATATTAATTGATGGAAACTTGTCTATACTTCTTGAAATAGTACTGTATTCTCATCTTTTCCTCTGTAGTCTGAATTGCAAAACCACGGATTAAATTTACTTGGCTGTTCACATCTGACTTTACAAATAAAGAAAGGTTTGAGTTATTGCTCAGCCAGCTAACTTTAGACCTGGATCCATCTTCCCAGCGTAATTTTCCCTTCAGCTTCTTTGTTAGTCTCTCCCCCATGACAATCACTGTCTTCCTTTCATTACTGCTAACGTTTTTATTCTTCCTCCTGGGCCAAGAACCTATTAATTAGAAGCTGGTCCGAAAGCCCCGGTGGGAGCTTGTTTGGACTGTACTCGCAAAGCGTTCTCACTCTGGTTGATTCATGACGGGGCTGGAAGCCAATGGCTCCATTTTGTGGTCCATGAAGGAGACCGAGCCTGGGAATGGGGACCCTGCCTGGCTTTTGGCTCTGCTGCGCGTCCCTAGTGTGTTTGTAAATCTTTTGAGCCCTGTAAGTAGCCAAGCTCACCAGATAGCTTATGGACAGACTTGGAAGTTGGCCCTGTCAAGTTCTAATTCTCACCAAGCAGGCTTGTGTAGGCCTGTGTACAACATGGCCGCCAATGTGACTTCCCTCTCAGGGCCCCCAGTAGGCATTTGCTTGTGCCTTCAGTCACTCCTTGGGGTCCCCTTCTTATGTGAAGTAACTTCACATTCTTCTCACAAATTTGGCATTTCAGGGGGTCTCCAGTCGGACTCCACATGGTCTGCCTTATTTTCATGCTTTTATATTTGTTCTGTCTGAAAGAGACTTTGCATGATTTCCTGAGACTGCTCTACTTTCTGGCTCACAATCTTGCCCGCCTGGGACCCAGACTTTGATAGATTTTCCACTAAATGTCTCCTAGAGCCACAAGAAGGTTCCTTCTAGAGGTGGGAGGGAAGCGGAGGATCAGGATGCCCTGTGATTCAGAGCGCACTCTGCTCTCTGAAGGCTCTTCTTAGACGAGAACCACCAACTGCTTTGGGATGTGCTATTATGAATGATTTGCATCTTTTGGGGACATGTCCTGCTTTCCAGCTACTAGATTGTAAGAGTCAAGGCGGTTTACTCTCATGTTTTAAAACAACGACTCTTCAAAGAAAAACATTTTCTCTCCAGGGAGGGCCAGATCTTCAAAACTATAAATAAAGTGAATGTGATATTTATGAAACCCTTTGGGTTGAAGGGTGGAAAAGGGCCTTTAAGCAAATATTCAATAACGGAAAAATCAATGAAAATGTTCCTAGAAAAAGAAACTGGCAGATCTTTCCTTGTGGGTGTCACATTTCTTTGCTTTGAACAGCTCTTCTTTCATCTGATACTCTCAAAGTCTACCATTGAAAATTGGAACCTTAGGATGGCAGAACAATGCATGGCTTTTCAATCTTGTCAGCCACTTCTTTTCTCTGAATGAATTTCTATATTCCATCGTTCTTAAGGATTGCATCTATCGCATTAAGTAGATGCTTACCAATGAGCATTTTAGAGAGTGATTTCAAAATGAAATTGCCTGTTAGTTACTGTTCATTGGGAAAACTGCTTTACTAGGCCTCTATACAATAGCCTCAGATGTTGTAACCCGTGACCAAAGTCAAATGTAGAAAAGGTCAGGTCCACAGAGTGTAATGTGAATTTACACGTGATGGACATTAACATGGGTGAAGATTGAGTATCTGAGAGTAACCTCATTGCAACTGCAGCCCATGTGCACTGATTAGTACCATTGTTTTATATATATATATATATATATATATGTTGTTGTTGTTGTTTTGAGAGAGAAAGAGAGTCTCCTTATGTAGCTCAGGCTGGCCTGGAACTCTGGATCCTCCTGCCTCAGCTTGCCAAGTGCTAGGATTACAGGTATGTACCACCATGCCCAGCTAATTGGCACTATTAATCTCTTATTCTGTCCTCTGTTGTGGTTGTACCACACCTGATTGACAATGGGCATCAACTGTAAAGATACTTCTTCATGTGCAAGGCTATCTTTTATAGGTGGTATAAAATAGAACAATTTCAAAATAATTTAAATGTCCATCAATAAGGGTCAAGTTAAATGGATCATGATTATGTCCTTACATACAGTGGAATACTCTGCAACTATTAAAGAAACAAAAATAGGCAAGCTTTTGTATATTGATATTATTGATATGGAAAATTTTCTAAGACATACTATTTAGTTAAAAAAAGAAAAAAGCAAGATGATTATCAGTGGGTAGAATATATGATCTTTGTTGTTTGTTGTTAGGTGCCATCAAGTTGCATCAGACTCATAGTGACTCTCACAGAGTTTTCAATGGCTGATTGTTTCCGGATTGCTTCAGGAGTGGATTGCCACATTCTTCTCCTGTTTTTGCAGTGCTGGGGATTGAACTCAGGTCCTCAGAGGTGCGGAGCAGCACTCTACCAACTGAGCTAAACTCCAACCAATATATGATCTTTGTTGTTGTTCTTAGGTGCTGTTGAATTGGTATCTAACTCTTAGGGACCCTACTTACAACAGGCAAAACACTATTGTCTGTCTGTCTGTGTTTGTCTGTCATTCATAGGGTTCTCAGTGGTAGATTGATTTTTGGGAGTGGCTTGCCAAATCCTTCTCCCATATGATCTTTACTGTAAAATAAAGCAAATGCTGGATATTTGTTTATACTTGTATGAACATACAGTTTTTCAGGAAGAAAATACAAGAAACAAATACCCATAATAGGTTGTTTAGGGGCATGGAAATTGAGAGCAGAATGGGAAAGAGACATTTTTAGTGTGCACCTTTTTGTATGGGTGGGAGCTCTGTAGTGTGTCAACTGGGCTCCACTGAACTACATTTCCCAGAATTCCATGTCCTGGAATGTTTCCAGTTAGAGAAGACCCCTAAAGAGATTACTGTGTAAACTTTGGAAGATGGAGGTGAAGCAGAAGCCATTCTGTAGCTCACACACACTGTTGCTTGTCGGCTGGCTGCCCATCTTGGTGTGTGGCAGTAGCTGGGCCTGCAATGGTTGAATCCTTTTCCAGCTTTTTAACTTTTGGGCCAACTCTGACTCCTATGTTGAGCTGCTAGATCTTTGCACCAGGTTCTGCAGGACCAGGTTCTGCAGGGTACCATGGTCAGTGAGAATTGACCAAAGTTAGCTCCTTCTCCTAGGTTTTAATTTATACTTGTGGGTTCTTTCTGTCCTTGCTCTCTCTCCCTTTACATTTGTTTTTCTATGGACTTGAAACTCCAGCATCAGATGTCAAGACAATAGTCTTACATAGACTGCTTAACTAGCTCCTGCAATTGCATAGTCACATGTAACAAATTCCTCTTTGTGTCTACACTTCCTAATGGTTCTGCTTCTCAAGTTTAACCCTAATACTGAATTGTTAGATTTTTTAAAAAAGCATATTTTACACATTATCCATTTAAAATTATATAAAAAATTTAAATAGAGATTTAAAAGTCATAGGCTGAGAACTACTTTTCAGGCCATACCAGGTTGAAGGGAAATAGTGTGGATTAAAGATGGAGAAATTCAAAACTTCTATAAACTTGCTGGGCAAGTCACCTATAGCTCTGTTAGTATAAAGAGAATCTTAAACAACAACAAAAACAACAAAACAAAACAAAAAAACAAAAAAACAAAACACCAAAGTGAGGCTCCAAGGCATACTGTTGTGTATTGGTTAATTATTATGGCATAACCAGCAGCCAAATGTATTGGCTTAAAACAACCACCATTTTATTTGCTCACAATTCTGTGCATAGGGAGTTTGCTCTGGGTTATTCTTCAGCTAGTCTCCTGTGGCCATTCAATAGCAACTGGGCCACATTGTCTAAGATAGCCCCACTCCATGTGTGACACTCCATTAGGGTAGCCTGGTTTCTGCATAAGTCACTGTGTTCCAGCAGTGAGAGAGAGGCTAAAACTCCATGCACAAGCACCTTTTAAGCCTATGCTCACATGGTTACTAATGTCCCATTGGGAAAGCAAACCACATGTTCAAGCATAGAGTCAATATAAGAGGTAGGGTAGACCCAGGATGCATGCTTCTTTGGAATCCATTACTGTAACAAGCTAGTGCATCATCTAATGCCTGACAAAAGAGTTTACTGTACTTTGTCACTAAAGGAAAATGTAAATGAGTGAGATTGATGGTAAGCATCTCTAACTTGTATTTTATGCCATGTTTCTTCTCATTTTGAGTCATGACACATCAGAAAAAGGAGGCCCCAGGGGCTTTACTCCATTCCCATCATTAAGGATGACTCTACTTTGAGGAGGCAACTCTTTCCCAGTCTTTTCTTTAATGTCTTCCAGGTTGGGGGTAGTAGGGGGCTCATTTCCTGGCACTATATTTGACAGTTTTTCTCTGCTATTTATAGGGTTTTCAACGGCTAATTGTTTTGGGAGTGGGCTGCCATGTCCTTCTTGCTAGTGTGTCTTAGTCTGGAAGCTCAGCTGAAACCTGTCCACCATGGATTGCCCTGCTGGTATCTGAAATACTGACGGCATAGCTTTCAGCATCCCAGCAACATGCAAGCCCCAACAGCATGACAAGGTGACAGACATATGGCTGAAAATGAGAAGAAACATAGTGATTGCAATATTGGGCTCCAACATAAAAAGATCGTGTGCATGGTATAGTGTTAAGTAGTATTTCGTTCTCTTGTACATGGGGTTGCTATGTGTTGGATTTGACTCCATGTCCTCTAACAGCAACAATGACAAATACCTAGCCCAAAGTCTTGCATATAATGGGAATTCAAAAACTGTTAGCCTGATGTCTACAAATCTCAACCCCCACTAGAGTAGCAGGGGTCCTAAATGATAACACCTGTGACTGTAGCATGAGCCCCACTATTTTCCAACTGGCACCAGAAACTATAGATGAAGCATTCTTGGGTTTATGTGCTTCTGGTGAGGTCATTGCTTTATGCTATTCCATGTCTTCTGGCTCACACTATTTCTTATAAGAAATTGTTGTTCTCTTGTCATCATGCATCATTCCTCCCCTGCCCCTCACCCCTTAGCTGCTTTAAGATTTTCTCTTTGAGCCGGGCACGGTGGTGCATGCCTATAATCCCAGGGGCTTGGGAGGCGGAGGCAGGAGGATCACAAGTTCGAGACCAGAGGCAGTCTGTGTAACTTAGTGAGACCCTGTCTCAAAAAAGTAAAAATTTGGGCTGGGGGTGCAGCTCAGTGGTCCAGCACTTGCAAAGCATGCAAGCACGAGGCCCTGGGTTCAGTTTTCAGCAAGTTGGGCATGATATACTTAGCTGTGATTTTGGCTTGGTTGTGCTTAGGGTTTCTAGAGTGCTGGATAAGTAGGTTGACATTTTTCATCAAATTCAGAAAAGTTTTGGCCATTTCATATTCATTTTTTCCCTTTCTGATCTTTCTTCTATAGCTGAGGTTCCAATTACCTGTGCGTTAGATCATTTGCTATTGTTGTACAGTTCATTGAAACTTTGTTCATGTTTTTGTCTTTCTTTTCTCTGTCCTGTATTGATAGTTTCTGTTGACCTATCTTCAAGTCACTCATGCTTTATTCTGTAGTTTCTACTGCATGATTAAACCCATCCAATGAAGTTTTCATTTCAGAATTTGTATCAATTTCTTTTTAGTTCTAGAATTTGTTTTTAAAATAGCTTTCATTTTCTGCTGTGCTTTCTCTTATCTGTTCATTCATAATGTTCATCTTTTGTTTGTACTTTTTTGTCAAAAAATTTATAATAACTTTTTAAAAAACACTTGCTTGCCACTGCCAAGATCTGTGCTGGCAAAATCTCTGAGTTTATTACTATGGATTCTTCCACCCCTCTGAGGCTGTGTATCATATTTTCCTGATTCTTTACATGTCCAATAATTTTTGACAATTTACTAGGTGCTACAGATTCTATTGATGGTCTAGACTTGCTGTATTCTTTTAAAGTGCATTGAATTTTGTTCTAGAAGGCAGTTATTTTCTTTGTGAGTTAGTCTGATCTTATTAAGTTGTTGTTGTGAGGTGCCGTCGAGTCGGTATCTGACTCATATCGGCCCTCTTAGGGTTCTCAATGGCTGACTGTTTCAGGATTGCTTTGGAAGTGGGTTGCCACTTCCTTCTCCCACATATTAAGTTAGCTAAGTTTAATTTTTTCTTAGTATTGTTGTTGTTAGGTGTCGTCGAGTCCAACTCATAGTGACCCTATGTACAACAGGATGAAACACTACCTGACACTGCCAAGCCTAGCACTGTTGTCAGTACTTCTCTGCTGTTCATAGGGTTTTTGATGGCAGATTGTTTCGGGAGTGGGCTGCCAGGTCCTTCTCCCAAGCCTACAGCACCTGGTATTCTCAGTCGGTCTCCCCTCCAAGGACTAACCAGGCCTAACCCTGATTAGCTTCCAAAATCAGATGAGATTAGATGCCAGGATGGTACAGCTATAGACTTTTGTTAGGAGCAGTCTAGCCAATTCTTTACCCCAAGGCTAGAGTAGCCATTTTTCTCAGTGTGGTCTTTCTTGGGTTTCACCTGAATGCTTGGGATTTCAGGGAGATCTTATCAGTCTGGCTGGTTAGAATTCTGATTCTTCCAGCACTATCTTATCTTCAGAACCTCTCTATTTGGCTAACTTGCCCCCAGAATCATTCTCTTTTATACTTTGCCAAATTTGACTTTATGCATGATGACTTAATTTTCAGCTGGACACTCAAGGAGGTCCTGTGCAGTTTTTTTGGAACATCTACTCTGTACAGTTACTTCTTGTCTGTTACTTTTCCATGAAAATTTTACCTGCTGCCTCAGCAGCCCTCTACCAATGTGTCTCCTTCTCCCAGAAAGACAACTGCTTTCTATTTGCCTCCACTTCTTTATGCTTTGGTTTGGGAAGTATTCCCAGGCAGAAAACTGGGATGAATGTGGAGCTCACCTTGTGCATTTCCCTTCTCTCAAGGACCACATCCTTGTGCTATTGTCTAATCCCTAAAATGAGTCATATTACATGTTTTATTTTTATAGTATTTAAGATTGTAGAGTAAGTTCAAAACTTATTCAATTGTGGCTGAACTGGATGTCTGCCTCCTACTTCATATTTCTAAATAATGTGGATATCTGTGGTTGATCAATTTTAGATATTAACTATTGCCTTCCTATTATGGGATAATAGGTCATTTAAACTCCTTTTCCCCTCTCCTTATTCTCATAATATCACTATATCCTTATTCTGATTATATTCATATTCAAATTTTCATTATTATGACTGTACAAATTCTATTCACTGATAAGCCAAACTGTGCTCTCTAGTCACATTTCCTTTCCTGCTCAAATTTTGTTTTTCCTGGAACTAATCCTTTTTTAAAATCTGCTTAATTTTTTTGAATGTGTGGGTTTTCCCCTCACTCACCAATATCTCCCTTACTTATAAGTGAGACTGCCTTTCAGTAGCATTTTCTACTACAGACTGACTTTCTGCTTAAATCTGAAATGGTTGCTCAGTTGGCCTGTGGTTTAACAGCTGACCTCACAGAACTTCCCATTATTCTCATCCTGTGAATTTTTTTCTCCTCCGCTGTACCTTCTCTTGCTGGGTCCACATTTTACTCTTTTGACTTGTTCATCTTTATGGAACATATACTCTAATACTTTTACAAGAAAGGGTACATAGGAAGCATATATATATATATATATATATACATATATATATATATATATACACACACATACATTTAAAATACATCTCTATTTTACTCTCACAGTTGATTAATGGTTGGCTGGATATAATATTCCAGGTGGAAAATAATTATACTCAGAATTTTGAAGATACTACTTCATTACCCTCTAGCATCCAATGATGCTGCTGAAAATTTTGATTCCATACTCATACACTATCCTTTAAATATTTCCTCTCTAGAAGTCTTTAGGATCTCTTATTTATTTGAGAAATTGAATGATGTGTTTTGATATGGGTATTTCTTCATTGTTTGTGCTTGGCACTGGAATTGCAAACACAGAGACTTATGTCCTTCAAATTTTCTTGTATTATTTCTTGGATAATTTGGTCCTTTGCATTTTCTATTTTACTTATCTCTGGAACTTCTTCTGTTTGGAAGTAGAATTTTCTGGAGGGAGCTCCATTTGTTTGGGTTCTGCAAAGAACAAATCTCTAGTTTCATTACAAAGAAGTATGTGGCAAAGCAATGGTGATAGTAAGGAGTATTTGCCTGGTGGAAGTGTAGAGGTAGGGACCTGATGACTTCTTATATAAACTGTCAAACAATCCGTCTGTTTATAGCAGCACCCTCTCATACTTGTGTTCTGCATTAATTGCTGCCTCTAATACTTGAGCATTTCTGGAATTTTACAAAGTAAATGGATTGCTTCCCATCCATATATCATATTCTGCAAATATTTAGTTTTGGCCTTTCTCTTCGTGCTGAGTCATCATTTCTCTACCAGCTTTTGGTTTCCCATATTCTTGTTTGGGGTTTTCAGATCTTTTAATTTCATTGAATTTCTAATTTTGTGTTAATTTCTTGTTTTCATTGTTTGGGGATTTTATTTATTTATATTTTAGAGGAAAAGAAAATGGAAATGTCTTTATTCTGCCATCTTGGCTTCCAAAAATTTAAATCTATGATATTCTCCCTCTGCTTCCCTCTTTTTCAAACAACTTCCTTCTTTCCAGGATCTCAAATCCTGGCATCAAATTTTTCCTATTCTTCAGTTCTTTATTGTTCATCAGGGCAATTCTATACTGTTACTGCAAGGTCTCTGTCTTCACATCAGTTAAGCATGAAGTCAAAAATTAACCAACCAACCAACCAACCAAACAACAACAACAAAGAACTAACACCACCCTATAAACCCAAAACAAAGTAATAAACAAGTAAACATCTAATTATAGAAATAAGCACTACTGAGAAAGGTAGGTTTGGTGGTATGCAGCTATAGTTCTAGGTACTCAGGAGGCTGAGGCAGGAGGATTGCATGAGCCCAGGAGTTCAGGACTAGCCTTGACAACATAGCAATAACCTGTCTCAAAAAACCAAAACAAAAAACCAAATAACAACATGGAGAAAATGTGGTGCTGTGACAGAGAGAGTGAAGTGTGGGGGGAAGGGGTGAGCAGGATGGGGAAGAGAGGAGGGGAAGTATTTAGCTAGCACAGCTAGGGAAGTCCTCTCTGGAAAAAAAAAAAAAAGAAATGCCATCGACCCTTAGACTTGAAAGGAATTGGCCCTTTGAAGAGGAGAAAAGAGTGTTTGATGAACTGAAAGGAAGCCTGTGGAGCTGGACTGTAGTAGACAAGGAGGAGTGTGGCTCTGGATGAGACTAGAGGTGGGCAGGGGCCCAGCTATTCAGGGTCTTTTTTTTTTTTTTTGTGGTACTGGAGGTTGAACCCAGGGCCTTGCCCTTGCATGCTTTGCAAGTGCTGGACCACTGAGCCCTACCCCCAGCCCATTTTTCTTTTTTAACTTTTTTGAGACAGGGTCTTGCTAAATTATGTAGACTGCCTCTGGTCTCGAACTTGCGATCCTCCTGCCTCCACCTCTCAAATTGCTGGGATTACAGGCATATGCCCCCATGCCCAGCTATTCAGGGTTTCATAAGCCAGCTAAGGACTGGAGATTTATCTTAAGTACAATAAGAAACTATTGTTGTGGTGGTGGGAGTGGGAGTAGCGGTGGTTAAGCAAGATAGTGACATAGTTTTTACTTTATTTATTCATTTATTTATTTTTGGTGGTGGTTGTGATAGTACTTAGGGGTTGAGCCCAGGGCCTTGCACATACTTTGCAAGGCCTTGCATACCACTAGGCTGCTCCCCCAGACCACTTTTTTAAAAATTTAATTTAATTTAATTTTTTGGCATTAGGGGGTTAAACTCAGGACCTTGTACATACTTTGCAAGTGGTCTACAACTGCATTGCACCCCAAGCCCCTTCTTTAATTTTTCATCTTGCAGCAGGGTCTTGATAAGTTACACAGGCTGCCTCTGGCCTCAAATTCTCCATCCTCCTGCCTTGGTCTCCCAAGTTGTTGGAACTACAGATGTGTGTCACTGTCCCAGCTGTAGTCATAGTTTTTAAAACATCACTGTACCTGGGGCATGGAAAACAGATTGGGGGAGGAAGTAGAAGCTGAAGTTGGGGAAACAGGGAGCTTTTGCAATAGACTAGGTAGCAGTAATGGTGGCAGTGACTGGGAAGGGTACAGCACTGGAGCTGGAGGGAAGCAGGCACAGGCAGGATTTATTTTGGAAGGAGACTAGTGGGGAATGTGTGATGGATTGGATGTGGGGAACAAGGGAGAGGAATGCAGGAATTTGTAGAGGCTGTGATCACCTCTCCCCTCCACACATACACTAGTGTCTGAGATACTGTTTTTTTTTTTTTTTTTTTTTTTGAACTGTGCTCTGAGATGACTGTCAGAGGATAAATCCTCACATGTCTGCGCAAAGGGAGCAGACACTCTCTGATGTTGTTACACAAGAAAGGGGATTTTTAAAGAGGTCTACACTTATTTCAGGGCATGGCTTCCAGGTAGTGGGAGAAAGATGATACTAAAGTGAAGACGGTGACTCCTAAGGATGAGAATACTGATTAGCATTTGGTGAGCCCTTATTATGAGCCAGGCATACACAACCACCTTCTGAGCAGTCAAGTATCTTGCCCTAAGTGGCACAGGTCTTGAGGGAACAAGGCAGGGCACCATTCTAGGCAGCCTGATACTAGAATCAATTGTCTTTACCACTCTGCTGGCCGTGGTGACGCAAGCTGTTTATCAACTTGCTGAAGAAGATGAGGCAGGAAGATCGAGAGTTCAAGACCAACCTGGGCTACACCTTGGCCTGGGTGTCTAATTCTGTCAGATTTTGGAAGCTCAGCAGGGTCCGGCCTGGTTAGTACTTGGATGGGAGACCACCTGGGAACACCAGGTACTGTAGGTTTGGGAGAAGAACCTGGCAACCCACTCCCAAAAAACAATCAGCCATTGAAAACCCTATGAATAGGAGAAAACCACTGACAATAGTGTTTCACCTTTTGTAGTCAGGGTCAGTATGAGTTGGACATCGACTTGATGGCATCTAAGGACAACAACATAGACAGGTGACCTTTGTTGGAATTGCCATTGAGCAAGGTCAAGTTCAAGTACAATCTGTATTTAACTAAGAGCTCAGAGTTTTAGAACCCAAATTAAAAGCAACCTACAACTAACACCAAGAACTGTCAAATAACAAAAATCTGAAAAAGCATAAAAATGGCCAACTCTGGCCAGCCTAAGAAATGAGGATCCCTGTCAAAAGCTGGCCGGTACCACCTTTCACCCTTCACCCTAAACTAGGCTGGTCACTTACCTCATCATTGGTAAGTGGGGCTCAGGTGCTCCTGCCTGAAAGATAAGTCAGCTGCTAAGCCTTCCCGCTGGGAGCTAATAATTAACTGTCCCTATTTGTGCCCTCCTGGAACTCATCTACCACCCAGCTCAGACACAGGGCAGTCTGGACACCCCAACCTTGGAGATGGCAAGGCTACACTGTTTTTCACAGGCCTTATCTCTGGCCGGTCTTTTTCTCCATTAATTTACACCTTCTCTTATCTTTTCCATCTATTGTCTCCCGCAATGAGCCTTCTTTTCCTCCGTGTGCGCCTGCCCTGTCACGGGCATCTGCGTGCAGGCGCCCTGTCCCTGCGCTGACCCCTCCGCAGGCCTCATTTGTCTCCCTGCTGCCGTCCCTCCTCCCGCCTGACCCTGTCCAGGCTCCCTTTGATCTGTCCCTTGCTCCCTTCTGCCTTCACCTAGAGCGCTCCTTTCTCCTTTTCAGGCAAGGTCCCCGCCCATTCCAGGAATTCTCTGGCCTCCAGGAGACTGTGCTTCTGGGAGCCAGGCCCCTTTGTCCCTCGAAAAGGACAGGAAGGCGAGAAGGGGAAGTGGCCGTTAGCGCAGCCAGAGGAATGGACCTTGAGAAAACAGAAGGGGTGGGTCTCCTTGGTCCCTAATCAAAAGAAAGAGGGGTTCGAAGCAGGGCGGCAGGAAGTGAGGGGCCCTGCGGAGAGTTTTCAACTCCTTGGGCAAACAGCTGCGTGCGGCGCCTCCCGCGTGCGAGGTGTGCGCGCTGGGGCCGAGATAGGGAACTGGAGCGGCTCGGCTCTGAGGCTCGCCGAGTCCTCCCTGACCCTGGGCGCTGAGAAGGGGTGACGGGAGGCACTGGGCCAAACCCCACCACCCGAGCCTTGGTCCTGGAGGGGCTCAGCAGCAGGCGCAGACAGCCTGTGAAGGACCCCGGAGCGGAGGTCTGGCTGTGAAGGGTAGATGTTCCAGCCCTGGCTTTGTTTTGGGCCGTGCTAGCCGGGGACGCCCCTGTTCCCGGCCCGTACCCCGCCTCCTCTGAGGACACGCGGGCAGCCCGCAGGGACTTCTGTGCCTCCCTGTATTCTCTCGGTGTCTCTTCAGTTCGGAATTTCTCCCGGAAATGCAAGCACTGGGCCGGCTCTGGGCATTCTGCCACCTACTGCAAGTAGAAAAAGCGTGTGTCCTTACTGTTGCCATCAATGTTTGCTGTGGCCCCCGGGGGAGGGGCGGCTCACCTGCTGGAGAGAGGGAGGGAGGACTCCAGCGCACCAGGTGGGGGCGTCGAGGTGGCTCAGGAAGGCCGCCTTGCTGGTGGTGAGGAAAGCCAGACCCAGCCAAGGCCTTTGAGGACATCGTAGCCGTTCATTTCAGCATCCCAGTTCTCAACTCTAAGGGAAAAGTTTGAGATTAAAAGACAAAACCAGCCAGGCGAGGTGGCTCATGCCTGTAATCCCACGGAGCAACTAGGGAGAGGGAGGCAGGGGGATCACAGGTTCTAGGACAGAGGCAACTTGCATAATTTAGCAAGACCCTGTTTCCAGATTTAAAAAGTAAATAAATAAAAAGAAGGAGAGCTGGCGTGCAGCTAAGTGGTAGAGAGCTTGCAAAGCATGCTTGAGGCCCTGGGTTCAAATCCCAAGTACTACCAAAAAAAAAAAAAAAAAAGGCAAAACCAAAAACTGAACTCTGGAAAAATCTATGCACCATAGTCACCAGTGAGTGCTCTGAAGGAGGCCAGAGTGGTAGGAGGATGCATGCCCCAGGAAGGCTCTTGGGTTTTGCTCTGCATGCGCTGGAGGCCATGGAAAGGCTATGAGCAGAAAGGGGACATGGTCTGCTTTAATTTTTAAAAGTATTACTGTCCCCAGCACCACAAAAAATAAATAAGTAAATAAGTAAATAAAGAAAGAAGTGCTGTTGCTCCTGTCAAAGAATGGACTGAGGATGGGAGGCTACAACCATCATATAGGAGGGTGATGATGAGGTGGGCCAGGTGGTGACCAGGGAGGTGGAAGGAAGGGGTCAGATTCTGGATATACCTCAAGGGGTAGAGTTGTCAGGCTTTTCATGCATGTGGCATAAGAAAGAGACGGAATAACTCCAAGGGCTTGGTCCTGAACAAATAGAAGATGAAGTTGCAATTTGCTAAAAGGCAAAAATGTAAAATAATCTCCTTCATCCAGTCCGTATCCCCTCTGACTCTATAGGAGTAGCAGCAATGGAAGGAAAGGAGGCTGCCTTTTGCACCTGGCATTGGGCCTCACACACTGTCAACAAACCTTGTGGAAGCCGTGGAAAAAAGTGGAAAAGAAAAGGAAAACAAATATTTGCCTAAGGGTATCTGAGCAGGTCTTAGGTTTCTGATGACCAAGTGGTCCCTACAGTTTGGGACAGTGGGTCAAGGAAATGTTGGGGTCAGCATGAGCATTTACAGTTCTTGTGGATTCTCTTCTTGGTGTTTAGTCTCTCTAGTCTCATTAAAAAAGCTGTAAAACTATTATGCTAATGCCTATTAACAACACCATACCATGAAGATGTTGTAAAGATAAATGAGGGGCTTGATGTGTAGGTTTCTGAACAAATTTTAGGATAGGTGCCATGGAGAGTAAGGTATTATTCAAGGAAAAAAAGGGCCTTAATTAGCTAGCTTCGGATTTGCAGCACTTTTAGCTATTCCAGCTATGATTGAGGACAAGGAAGTCAGCACAGGAAGAACATCCACTGAAAGTTCAGAGACTTCACTAATGAGAGAGCTTCACAGTCTCTTGGAGCCTAGGAACTCTTAGTTTAGAAATGTTTGTACCTGATTTTGATTGTCTGATAGACTAGGCTGCAACAGGAACCAGTATAGCAGAATGGTGAACAACATGCCCTCTGAATTTGGATAGCTTAATTTCCCCTCCTGCTTCTGCCTGTGTGAACAAGGGCAAATGCATTTTTCTCTGGCAGTCTCTGTAGCTTCAACTGCAAATGTGGGTAATAACAATACTGCTTTATAGAGAATTTATAAGGATTAAATAAAGAAATGTTCATGAAAATTCTTAGCACAGTGCCAGGTCCATGGTAAATGTTTAATAAATAGCTATTAATATTATCATTGTTATAATTATCCATTCAGCAGCAAAGGAAATGCTATACATTGGAATGTTCAAAGCAATTTTTTGAAGTTACAGCCTAACATTGAAAGGAAAGAGGCAAAAAAAAGCATATATATATATATATATATATATATATATATGTCACATGTACTTTGTGTATATATATATTCACACACATACACACACATATATACATATATATGTATATATATGTATATATAACATATATGTATATATTATATATAAACACTAAGTTTTTAAAAACTCAATAACTCAATGTCATTGTAAAAGAAAACAGCTCAGTGCACTTCAATAACACTTGGAGGCATTATGTTGGACAATTCTGAAGAGCAATTATTATGAAACTAATACCCTGAGTCATCAAGATAATATTCAGCAAGTCCTTTGTGATAAGTAGAGAAGTGCATGATACATATTTTAGTTAAAACAAAGCTTTTGTGCAGGCACTTATAAGAAACAGATTGTAAACTGATAGTGTCAAATAAATGAAATCTATTATTTGAAAATTTCCAGGGGTTTACACATTATTTACATATGGATATGATTCTTTTGAGAAAAATACATTCATCATGACCTCCTTACATAAAAGTCAATGAAGTTGTATCATCTTTTCTTTCTTTTTCCTTTTCTTTGTCTTTTCTTTGTTCACTTTCTTCCTTCCTTCCTTTCTTCTTTCTTTCTTTCTTTCTTTCTTTCTTTCTTACTTTCTCTTTGCTTTCTTCTTCAGAGAGTTTCTCTTTGTAGCCCATGCTGTCCTCAAACTGGGGAGATCCTCTTGCCACACCCTCCCAAATGCTAGGATTATAGGCATGTACCACTACACACGGTTTGTCATTTTATTTATTTATTTATTTATTTATTTATTTATTGCAGTGTTGGTGATCAAACCCAGGGCTAGCACTTTACCACTGAGCCACATCTGTAGCCCCATTGTTTCATGTTTTAAATAGGTCAGGTAAAGAATCCTCCAAACTTGACAGATCCACAGTGGGTTGAATTAATGCAGATATGTGATATATAAACTTCTCAGGGTGTTTATGTCAGAGATAGAACTGAGTGGAGGCAAGACATTGTTAAGCATTCTAACAACACACACACACACACACACACACACACACACACAGACACTTACACGTCCTGTTCAATGACTTTCATTCCAGGAAAACAGATTTTTCAAACCAAAATTTATGATAAATGGCATGAGAAAGAAAGTGTTCTTGGGGGCTACAGGATGGACTATTTGCAGTACAGAGCTGCCTGGGACTCTCTGGCCTATTGTCATTCTCCCTGGCTGTGCCTCTTTCCTCTGCTATTTGAGCAGCTCTTGGGCATCTGTGGGACAAATGGTTTCTACAGTTTGGGATTTTGGTCTCATTTCTTGCTCACAGTCTGTCCCAGGGGCTCCCTTCTGGTCTCTAGGGACATTAGTCTTTGGTCTTTGTCAACTAAAATAATCACAAGTTGGCTCTTTGGAGGGAATGGGTCCCAGTCCTCTTCTAGTAGCAGATTTGGGTCCTAACAGTCACTCAATAAATGTTTGTTGGCTGGGATTGAATTAGCATGGGTGAGAATTCACAGGGCTCTCTCACTTCCTGAGCCACCTGGATCCGTACCTCCTGGAGTGCCTTAGCCCAGGGCTGGCCTGCAGTTGGCCCTATCCTCGATCCCCTGCGGGTGCCAGGCTGGCTGCCTTCCTCCTCCTGGGGCTGCCAGCCTGGCTGTGGGGAGCGTGCAGACCCGCTGGGACGGTGGATTCCCCTGAAGCAGCATTTTCCAAGGTTTGGCTGAGCTAATTATTCCTCTCCCGGCTGTGAAAACCTTGGACTAGAAAATGAAATCAAGGGAGGAGGTGAGGAAGGGCAGAGGGGAAGGAAAGGAGTCAATAAGCAGAGCAAGGTCACCCATCTGCTGCCGCTTTCCACACTCCCTTATCTGTGACGCCAGCAGACCCAAGGTCCCCTGTTTTCATTAAAACAGTTGAATCCCCGAAAATGATAAAAGTAACTAAATTCTGGCCTTCTGTCTTAGACATAACAGAGCGTGCCTTGATATTGAGGCTGTCCTGATTCAGGAGGTTCTCTCATCCCATGGCCCCACAATATGGTAGGAAACTTGTAGGAAACTGGGTTGCTGGTGGAGAGGCTGGGGGGAGGGGGGAGGGGGGCTGATCCCAGGGCTCCCAGGAGGGACTGTTTCCTGGGCAGGTGAGAGACAGACTGGCCAACTCCTGCTCCTTGACAGGGCTGTGACAATTCCCTATCATTCCACACCTCTGCAGGGAACAGGGGATAAGCTGGCCAGGCTCCCCAAAGCCAGGAAACCAGAGAGCCTCAAAGTCCACCTCACCTCAGTGCCAGGCCCCTGCATGGTATGTGTATTAGGAGGAGACGCACAGAAAGGCACTGGCAGCGTAGAAGAGGGGGGCCTGGTTCCACTGTGTAAAGTAGAATCCAGGAGGGTGTGATTCTGAGCAAGTTACCCAGATTCGTCAGCACATTGTCACAGGGCTAAAGAAAATAGTGTACTGTGTTAGTTTCTAGCACCTGCTTGGCATATAGTTAGTGCTCAGTTGATGTTTGTTCAATTATTCCTAAAACAATTACACTATATAAATATTAACACAACCACTAAAACCACAGAAACCAAGGCAAAAAGTAGAACAAGGACGAGGTGGACCTATAAAATCCTTCAGGATAGGTTTAGAAACAGAAATGGAAGCATAGTAGATGCTATTAGGCACTTTACACCTTTCTGTCTAGTGATGCATCTTGAAGATCATTTTCAATTACACCTATACATCTGCCTCATTCTTTAAAACAATGCCCATAGTCTATCATATAGGCATAACCAGGCCTCTATTGATTAATAGGCCCACATAATCTGTGCAATGTTGTGCCCATTAACAATCCTTATTTTACCCTACTTCTTGGAGCACATGTACCAGTGTACCTGAAGTCTTACACCTTCTAAGGCTTTAATCAACCGCTTGGGGAATATATAGAGGGCACATTGTTAAATTTTGCTGAAAGGGAGCGGTACTACAATCGATGGGCAGCTTGCTAGGTCTGTCTTCATTGGACTGTCATTTATTTAGTCTCATATACATAAACATTTATCACATACATACCAAGTGCCAAAAACTGTTGTAGGCCCTTGGGATTCATCAATGAATAAAGCCAACAAAGATATGTGCTTAGTGGAGGTGATAAACTGGCAGGGAAAGATAGATAATGAATATAACAAATAAGGACATTTCCCAGTCTGTTAGAAGGAGAGAAGTATTGTGGAAAGTGAAGAGAGAAGCTCTGGAATTCTGGGGCAGAGGCCAAGCTTGAAGCTAGGTTTTATGATGGCCAAGAGTACACTTCAGTTAAATTGAATGGAATTGGGAATGCGTTAAAAGTTTTCTCCCTGGCTAGGTTTGCAAACCCTCCCTCCCTCCATTGGCCACCCTTGCCTGAGAAAACTCCAGCATGCCAGGATCCTTCTTCACATGTCACTCAGAGTAGGATGAGGCAGTGGCTATTTGTGTGGATAGTGATGTCATGCTGCTGTCCCATATTGAATTTACTGTTGTCAGAAACCCCTAAGGTAGTTGGGTTGCATGGTGTTTCTGGAATAGCTATTAAGCCAAGTTATCCTTATTCTGTTCCACTTAAGCTTTTCTTTTCAACCTTAATGTGGGACATTTGTGAGTCTTTTCTTCTAATAGTTTCTCTTTTACATTTTGTCTTTCTACTCAGTTGAGATATTGAATATTGATTCCAAGTGAGCAGCATTATTGGGTCTTGGAGGCCTTTTTTTTTTTTTTTTTTTTTTTTTTTTTTTTTTTTTTTTTTTTTTTTTTTTTTTTTTTTTTTTTTTTTTTTTTTTTTTTTTTTTTTTTTTTTTTTTTTTTTTTTTTTTTTTTTTTTTTTTTTTTTTTTTTTTTTTTTTTTGCGAAACTAGGGAGTCTAGACTTTATTCTGGGAGCAGTAGGGGGTCATTGAAGGACTTTGAGTAGGGGAGTAACAAGAATATATGTGCCTGCTAGAAACAGCACCCAATGAGCAGGTGAGGATTCATCAGAGGGAGGGAGTCCAGCCTGGGCCACGGAAGGAGAGTTGGGAGGGTCTCAGCCAGGGAAGCAGGAGGGAGGGTGAGAAAGATGAGGGGAGTAAAAGGGGAGGGGGATGGGGCTGCTGAGGACACCCCCCACTGGAGCGACTTGATGAGGCCTTTCCCCAAAATGAAGACTAAGGGGAGGAAGCATATTTTAGGAGCAAGTCAGGGAGCCTGACTTTTGGAGGGCTGGCGGGGAGATTCTGGATGAGATCCAAATGAAGCTGCCTCCTGGGGCCCGGGAGGTGGGTCCAGCCTGGGGGCCTTGGCATGGAAGCTAGGAGCTCACAGAGGGAACTAGGCAGCTCACATGGCTTCCAAGCACTGCCCTGTGGCAGGGGATTTGGTGTGCCTTCTGAGGCTCGTGGGCAGAGTGTAGGGCCATGGTTTTCAGGGCAATAGCAGCACTTTCCAATAGGACCTTCACAATCCTATCATAAGCGGTGGCTGAGCACCACTTGTGCTATGTGGATAAGGTCTTCATCTGAACAGCTAGAGGTGACAAGATTGGTCCCTGCCCTCAAGGAGTTCAGAATCACACAGGGGCGTTCAGAAAGCAAATGACTGGACCGTACATCCACTAGGAGCTCAGACCAAGGAAAGATTAGCATGAAGTAGAAAGAGAAAATGATGACTTCCATCTGATGGGTAATGAGGAGATGACCCTCCCCTACCCAGGTCTTTGGGGAAGGGGGGACATGGAACACACAGAGGTCAGGGCAGGTCATGCCTCTGCCATCTTCCCCTGGTCTGTGCCGTACTAGCCACACACTCTGCCTAGATGGCCCCCACCACTCTCCTGTCTCAAGGCCTCTGCAACTGCTACTTCTGGTGCCTGAATGTTGTTCCCAAAGAGCTACACATCTTTCTCCCACTCTCCTTTTGGATTTCTGCTCAAAGGTTGCTTTTTTATGGGGAGCCCTGGCTACCCTTCATAAAACAACAACCCCCAGCACCCATGTCCCTCAGCACCCATGTCCCCCTGCACCCATGTCCTCCCTTCTCTCTGCTTAACTGATCTTCATAGCACCTGCCTTCCCCTTACCTGTTATAAATCACATAATTACTATGTGCACTAGAATGTAAGTTCCACGAGTACAAAGACTTTCTCTGCTTTGTACGCTGCTGTGTCTCTAGCCTATGGATCTGTTCCTGGCACAAAGCAAGCACCCTATAAATATTTATCAAATGAATGAATGAATGAACAAACTCATGGTCCACACTGAGAGGTGGTGGGAGATGAGGCTAGATTAAGTGTGAGTTGTCTGAATACAGAAGCTCTAAGTCTGACATGTAAGTTGGAATTAATATTACGGTTTGGATTTTAAATGTCTCCCAAAGGCTTGATCTTCTTGTAGGCTGGGTTAGTAGCCCATGGCACTACTGAGCAGTGGTGGACTTTATGAGTTGAGTCCTCAGGGTAGGAAGTTAGATCATCATTGGGGGCCTCTCCTGAAAAGGCATATTGGGATCTCAGTCCCTTCCTGGCTCTCTCTCTGCTTCCTGGCCGCCATGAGGTGAGCAGCTCCCCACCATGTCCTGCCAGCTGTGATGCTCTGCCTCACCACAGGGCCCACACCCCGGAGTCAAGTGACCATGAACTGAACTCTCTAACTGTGAACCAAAAGAAGGCCTTCCTCTTTGTATGGTGATTATCTCAGGTGTTTTGTCCCCATGACAAGAAGCTAAATAACACAAATATGGCTCAAAATATGGTGTCTCCTTGCTTTTCTGTTTTCTTCCTAGATAGACAGAATGAAAATTGTGTTTTAAGAGAAGGGATCCACTAAGAAAGAGAATGCAATTCTATACAGGGAACTAGATTAGACTTCCCTTGGTCATGGGATAGCCAATACACTTGCCAGTTCTATTTCTCTTGTAAATTTTCTTAGAATCAGCAACCTAGAATCAGCCACAAGATATTTTAAGGGCCTGCTGTGATTTAAGCCCTGCTGAATTTTGTGGCAGGCCTCAGAATGTAGAGGAGGGTGGGTGTAAACCTTCAGGAAACAGTGGGGACAGTATGTGTGCCCTCGCTTTCCACCCCTGGAGACTGTGGACCAATGTGCATAAACTTAATGTTGCTTGTTAAAGGAATGAATCAATGAACAAACTTGTGATTTTGTTATGGAGACCAAGCCAACATGGATTAAAATAACATTATTAACTCAGGAAGAAACAAATAGAGTGTAAATTATTATTAGGGTTCAGAGGAGTAAGGGGAAACTTTGAAGTCATACCTTCAAAGGCAGTAGTGTTTAAGGGCACAAACTCTGAAGCAAGACGGACTGGGATTAAATCATGGCTCTACTAACATTAGCTGTGTGACCCGGGGCATATTTAACCTCTTGGCCTCAGTTTACTCATCTATAAAATGAGGATAATGGTACTACTACTTTCATATGGTTCTTGTAAGGATTAAAAGAACACAGGTAAAACCCTTAACCAGTGACCAGCACCTAATCATTGCTGTACCAGTGCTGACTACTTTTAAAGTATGTTGTTAGGTGCTGTCAAGTCAAATCTGACTCATAGAGAACCTATGTACAACAGAACAAAACACTACCCAACACAGTGCCATGCCTGCATTATTGTCAGTGCTTCTCTGGCTGCTTATTTTGGGAATGAGCTGCTGGGCCCTGCTCCCATTTTTGCAGGGCTGGGGATCAAACCCAGAACCTCAGAGTGTGCAGGGCAAGCATTCTACCAACTGAACTAAACCCCAGCCCCTTTACAAGTAGACTTGGGTGGGGTTTTTTTTTTTTTTTTTTTTTTTTTTGGTACTGGGAGTTGAAGCCAGGGCCTCGCGCTTGCATGCTTTGCAAGTCCTGGACCACTGAGTTGCACTCCCCAGCCCCATTTTTTTACTTTTTGAGAGAGGGTCTCACTAAATTACACAGACTACCTCTGGTCTGGAACTTGTGGTCCTCTTGCCTCTGCCTCCTGAGTTGCTGGGATTACAGGCATGCGCCACCAGCCTGGCTGACTTGGGTGGATTTGAATCCTCACTTCAGAGCTAGGATTTAGGCAATTTCTTTTCCTTTTTGGTGGTGCCAGAGATTAAACCTAGGGCCTCAAATATGCTAAGCATGTGCACTACCACTGAGATACATCCCCAGCCTAGACAATTTTTCTAGCTTCTGTGAATTTGTTTTCTCATCTGTCAAACAGAAATAATAATCCTACCTTGCAGGATTGATGTAGAATTTAAATAAAATCCCTTGTTTTAGTGTATGGCACATAATGCATTCTACATAGGTGTGTACTGAATGAATGACGTGTTTGAATCACCACTGATAGTGAATTTGGAGTGAGCGAACCTTCAAGGAATGTAAGCAATGGAGTGATGGGGGTGTGTAGGTGTGATTGGAGTGTTTGGTGAGCGAGAACATTCTGAGTCAGATTTTGAAAGTCAGCATAAAGGAAAGAAAATGCACTCTAGGGAGATGAAATAGCATGTTGAAACTCTCCAGGAAAAGGGCATTTAGTTGCTTGAAGGAGAATGAAAAATAGACTTGATGAGACAGGAAGACCAGTTTTTCTAACACTTTGAAGGTCAAGAATTCTTTGTAGTTAGAGCCCCCCAGTGACTATTTCCGGGGCTGTGATTTGTCTCCTGTCCTAGCCAATTAGATCATAAAGTGAATCTGTCACCATTATATTCGTGTAGCATTGGGAACACAGGCCTTGCCAATAGTTAGGGCAGTCCAGGCATGACTTCCTAGTGTACTCAGAGCTTTCAGCAATAGTTTTTTTTGGGGTAAGAAAAGCCTCCTTAAAATTATGGACATGCTTCCTGTGACTCTGGGAATATGTTTTTCACGTAGGTGAGAATTCCATGAGAAACATCAAATACAGTGTAGGCACTGAGGCCTTTCCAACAGCAGGAGGTATATGGCCAGGGGAGTCTGGAACACCTTTTAAAAACTCCCTGACTTTCCACATGAACATAGACACTTTGTCAGGCAGTCAAGAACTCATGGCTCCAGCTGGAGCCTGCCTGTGGAAGATGATAACATGAGGCAACTTGATCAAAAAATGGAAGGACCAGGCCAGTGTGCTCACCTGCAATACCAGCATTCGGGAGGCTGAGGCAGGGTGATCATGAGTTCCAGGCCAGCCAGGGCTACCCTATGGGTTCAAGGCCAGCCTGGACTCCATAGTGAGACTATCTCAAAAAAAAAAAAAAAAAGAGGGAGAGAGAGAGAGAGAGAGAGAGAGAGAGAGAGAGAGAGAGAGAGAGAAAGAGAGGGAAAGAGAATAAATAAATTAGACAAATAAATAAATAAATCTACGCCATTGTGACAACTATTTCCTCTATTTTGTTGTTATTTACATGTTTGTCTGCACAATGGATTATAATTTTTTTGACAATGGGCACTAGGTCTTATATTATTTTGGTATTCCCCTATCCTTGACACAGTTTCTGATGCATTCTAGGTGCTCATTAAATATTTGCTGACTTGAAATCCAGGTGCAGTGGTATATGCCTCTAATCCCAGTGGTGTGGGGGGCAGAGGCAGGAGGATCTAAAGTTCTAGCCCAGAGGCAGCCTGAGTAACTTAGCAAGACCCTGTCTCAAAACAAAAAGTGAAAAATGGGCTCAAGGTGAGGAACAGTGGCAAAGCACCTGCAAAGGCATACATGAGGCGCTGGGTTCAATTCCACAGTACTGGAAAACAAAATGTGTACACACACACACACACACACACACACACACACACACACACACAGACTTAAATGCTGCTTTAGCTGCAGGGACAGCTGCTTTGTTTTTAACCTAGTGAAAGTAGACTTTTTAAAAAAATCCCAATGGAATTAATATACCTTGTAGGGAGAAAAACAGAGGTCTGCAGGTGAAAACAGTATGCCCTTGGTGGGGACACGTGCACAATAAGCTTTTGGTCCTGTTCTCTCACATGCAGGCTGAGCACAAGGAAATACAGCACACGTCAGAACTATGACAAAGTGATCTTTAGATTTTGTCTTTTGCTCCAACCCTGGGCTGTAGCACTTGAATAATCCTGGTTTCCGGAGAACAGACTACTGTAATGATAATCCAGGAAGTAAATTGCCCTTTGAAAAGCAAAGAAGAAACCAATCGACTAAGTATTTATTTATATTTAATGCTCCAGGGCTTCTGTTTCCAGCTTTGAAGAATTCCTGGCAAGTGCTTTTTGAAGTCATTAATCCTAAGGGCAAATCTAAATGTCTTGCAGGCTTCTCCTGGCCCCAGGAGGCTAGCACACTGTGTTTATAACCCATGGGCTTTCCAGAAATACTGGATATGGGGAGGAATAGGCTGGTGGCAAAGAGATGGAGATGGAGATAGAGATAGAGACAGAGATAGGAAGAGGAGTACCTCTACTTTGAATCTGCCCTGCATTCTTTGGTTAGGAATGAAATTCTGTAGAATGGATTGGTTTGGTTTTATTGGGTGGGGATGCGACATCAGTTCTGACCCATCCCTGGATGATTGACACCAATAGCACCTCCTTTTCCCCCTTATTTTGTAATATGCGAGACATTTTTGTTTGTGGCAGAAAATTTAGAAACTTCAATTAAACAAACAAATGCAGAAGGGAGGGGAGGTCATGAGAGGGCAGCTGGGAAGTGAACATGAGCAATGTACAATGAAATGCCTGTATGGAAATGTCATAATGAGATCCGTTAAGTTGTACATTAAAAATTACCCATAAAATAATTCAAAGAAAGAAAGAAAGAAACAAAGAAAGAAAGAAATCCATTAGGTACAGTGGAGCATGCAGCTCAGGAGGCAGAGGCATGAGGATTGTGAGTTTGAGGCTATAGGCACCCTGTGCAACTTGTTGTTGTTGTTGTTAGGTGCCGTCGAGTCTCTATCCGACTCATAGCGACCCTCATAGGGTTTTCAATGGCTGTTTCGAGATTGCCTTGGGAGTGGATTGCCAGGTCCTTCTCCCACTGTGCAACTTAGTGAGATCTTATCTCAAGATAAAAAAATAAAAAGGGGGCTCAAAATACAGTCCAATGGTGGAGTGCTTGCAAAATATGTGCAAGGCCCTGAGTTCAGCCTGGCAGTACCACACGCATATACACATACATACACAGAAATAAAATAAATCCTACATAAGCCTCCCTTTCAAAGAAAATCATTCTTTCCACATTTTATTTACTCACATACACACAAACACACAAATTCACATATAAATAAAAAATTAAAAAGTTTTTCTTATTTTAATAATATACTATTACAAGTCAGTAAACATATATCAACAGCATCATTTTAAACTGCAAATAGTATTTCATTGTAAGACTATACCAAAATGTATATAACCAATTCTTCTATTTGGTGATTTAATAGCTGTATTGATTTGCTAGGGCTGCCACAACAAGGTACCACAGACTGAGTGACCTAAATAATAGTGTCTTTGGTCTGGATTGGGGGTACACATCTGTAATCCCAGAGACTCGGGAGGTGGAGGCAGGAGGAACATGAGTTTAAAGTCAGAGGCATCCTGTGTAATTTAGTGAGACTCCGTCTTAAGATAAAAAATTAAAAAGGGCAAAGGCACTGGGGATGCAGCTCAGTAGAATGATTGCAAAGAATGGTAGAATGATTGCAAAGTATGTGAAGGCCCTAGGTTCAATCCCCAGCACAGAATAAATAAATTAACTTAAAAACCCTACTTTCAAATACAGTCTACAGTTCTACTTCCAGTGTCTTAGAATGATGATATATGAGTTTTGGGGTAGGGGTGGGAAGGGGACATGATTCAGCCCATAACAATAGCTAATATTTTTAGAAGTCTTCCCTTTCCTTCCCTTTCCTTTCCTTTGGTTCTTTTCTCTTTTCTCTTCTTTTTCTTTTCTTTTCTCTTTTCTTCTTTTCTTTTCTTCTCTTCTTTTGTGGCTCTTAGGGGGCTGAACCAAAGGGCCTCATGCATACTTTGCACCCCCAGCTCCCCTTTTTTCTATTTTAATTTTTCTTTTTTATATCTTGATATAGGGTCTCATCAAGTTACCCACGCTGCCTCTGGCCTGTAGCTTGTGATGCCCTTGTCTGCATCTCTGGAATTGCTGGGATTTCAGGCCTACATCAACATGTCTGGCTAGTTTTAGATTTATTATGATACAGGAATTGTGCTGATGTCTGTCCATAAGTCCTCATTTAATTCCTTAACAATCCTAAGATATAGGTACCATTATTACCCTCATTTCACAGATTGCAAAACTGTGGCACAAAGAGGATTAGTAACTTACCTCAAGGTCACACAGCCAGTGAGTTGCACAGCTGGATCCAAACCAAGTGGATTAGCTTAAATCTGTGATTTTAAGCACTTTGTTACTCTTTTAAGTTACGATTTGTACTATTATTGCCTCTGCAACAATTGAGGGTTAAATTAAATTAAATTTCTGGGTGAATGAGTTTGAGCATTTTTAGCATTTTTCATACAAATTGGCCTCCACCAAAACTTCTGACCATTTATATCTCCCACAACTAGAGCTATGAAGATACCTCGTGCTTACTTGGTGCAATACTTATCCGTGCGTGTGTGTGTGTGTGTGTGTGTGTGTGTGTGTGTTAGAGAGAAAGAGAGAGAAACAGAAAGAGGGAGGGAGGGAGGGACACACACACAGAGAGAGAGAGAGAGAGAGAGAGAGAGAGAGAGATTGAGATCGATTAACGGAGGTGATGCACAAACCTAATAATAAACTGTGCTTAGGCTTTTTGAGTTCATGCCAAGAGAATATCAAGCTGACTGGTAAAAATGATGTGGGCCTTTTGGTGAGCAATGTACAAGAATACATTATCTTGGGAACAAAAAGAAACATGCCATAAATGTGCCTTCTTGGTGTGTTACTTTTCTTAAAGTTGATTTACTAAAATATAATTTATATACAGTAGAATTCAGCAGTTTTAGGTATGGCCCTATGGATTCTAATACATATGTTCAACTACATTACCACTATCTCAATCAAGATATAAAACATTTCTACTTGTTCTAAAATTTTCTTTGGCCTCTTTGTAGTCAGCTCCCATGCCCGCCCCCCGGCAACTGATAATCTGTGTTCTGGTGCGATAGTTTTGGTATTTATAGGATGTTATATAAATGGAATCTTATAGCATGTGGCCTTTTGAGTCTAGTTTCTTTCACTTAGGGTAATGCATGTGAGATTAATCCATCTCACTGCATGCATTAGTTGTTTACTCTTTTTAAATGTGAAGTACTAGTCCATTATATGAATGTATCACAGTTTTAAAAAATTCATTCACCAACTAAATGGATTGCTGCCTTTTTTTTTTTTTACTATGAATGAAGTTGCATTAAAACATTCTTGTACATGTCCTTATGTGAACATATGTTTTTACATTAATCTCGGGCATATACCTAGAAGTAGGATTGCTAGGTCATTTAGTTAAGGGTATGCCTAACTTTACAAGAAATGACAAATTGTTTTCCAAAGTGGCTGGACCATTTGTCTTCCTACCATCAATGTATGAGAATTTCAGTTTCTTTGGATTCTTTTTTTTGTGGTACTGGGGGTTGAACCCAGGGCCTTGCGCCTGCATGCTTTGCAAGTGCTGGACCACTGAGCTGCACCTCCAGCCCACTCTTTTTTACTTTTTGAGACAGCATTTCAATAAATTATGCAGATTGCCTCTGGTCTTGAACTGGAGATCCTCCTGCCTCTGCCTCCCAAGTTGGGATTACAGGTGTGCACCACTGCGCCCAGCAGGCTCTTTGTGTTCCTACCAGCACTTGATATTTGCAGTTTTCCTTTTCTTCTCCTCCTTTCCTCCTTCCTTCCTTCCTTCTTTCCTTCCTTTCTTGTATTTTCTTTTTTCTTTTTCTTGGTTTAGCCATCCAAATAGGCATGCAGTAGTATTTCATTGTGATTTTAATTTGCATTTCCCTAGTAAATGCTGGTGTTGAATCTTTTAATGTGCTCATTTTCCATCCTATTTCTTCCTTGGTAAAGTGTATGTTCAAATACTTGATCATTTTTTAATTGGGTTGTTTGCTTTCTTATTATTGAGCTGAGTATGCGTTTTATATGTTTTGGATACTAATCTTTTATCAGTTATATCTTTTGAGGTATTTGTCTCAGTCTGTCACCTGTCATTTTATTTTTTAATGCATCTTTGGGAGGGCAGTTCTTTTAAATTTTGTTAAGGTCCAATTTAAAGGGATTTGTACTTTTGGGGTCCGACTTACACATTTTTTGCCTAATCCAAGACCATAGGTGTTTTTCTGTTACATTTTCTTTAGAAGTTTTGTAGTTTTAGGCTTTCTGTTCAGGTTTGTTATCCCATTCCCAAGGCCTGTGCCATGCCTAAATCACATCCCTCCCTTCCATGCCACCAGTGCCCCACATTGCTTCCCAAGCTGGAAGCTTGCTTCTCTCCCCTCTGTCCTTTAAAAGACTCTTGTCCATTGTTCTTTTTAGACTTCCCCTGTGTGAAAATCTGGTGCATTCTGAGGGGTGGTCATTAGGAGAAGGATCTTTACAACTCTCCAACATGACTCCTCATTGGTGTTCAAGGCTACAGTTTCCACATTAAGGAAAAATCTCTTTGGCTGTACCTTTCATTTAGCAATGTCATCTCTCCTTCCAAAAATGAGTAAGCATGCATTTGAAGAAGAGGAAAGACTGAGTTGGAGAGAAGACTGGGGTAAAATGAAGCTAATTGGAGAATCAGGGGACAGGGCTATCTTGAGGCACCAAGTAAGGGAACATGAGAGGAATAGAGCGTCCTGGCCACTCAGGTACCAGTTGCTGAGATTCAGTGGGTCTCCAGGGGGTTCCCATTCCTGCTTCCTGGAGGCTTTTCCCAGCTTCCTGACTTTGTTTCTCTTGTGCCCATGCTCCCAAGAGAATGCACCAGTATACCAGCCCCTTCCTTTTGCCGCTAGCTCCCTCGCCTTGCCTGTTCCCTATTCTATCACCATTCTTTCGTTTCTTCAAAACATCTCTAAGACAGGCCTTTTCTTTCTACCTCCCACCTCTTTCTATCCTTGAGGCCGATCTCTTTCCTGTGCAATGGCTTCTGTACCTGTCCTTCCTGACACAGTCTTCTAAACGTGCCTCTTTAAGGATGCTGTCCCCCAGATGAAGACATGTGAGCAACCGTGAGGCCATTTCAGGGCATACTTCCTCCTGACTGTCCAGATGGTCAGCCCTCTGTGTCTGTGGGTCTCACCTCCATGGATTTAACAAACCAAGGATGGGAAATATTTGAAAAAAAATTGTGACTATGCTGAACATGTACAGATTTTTTCTTATTATTATTCCCTAAATAATGCAGTTTAATAACCATTTACAAAGCATTTACCTTGCATTAGGTATTATGAGTAATTTAGAGATGATTTGCCTGTGGCCATAGCACCTGAGCATCTGATCCTGCCTGATATCTGAAGCTAAGAAGGGTCGGCCTGGTTAGTCCTTAGATGGGAGACCGCCTGGGAATACCAGGTGGCGCAGGCTAGGGAGAAGGACCTGGCAATCCACTCCTGAAACAATCAGCTACTGAAATCCATATGAATAGCAGAGAAGCACTGACAATAGTGCCAGGCATAGCACAGTGTTGGGGAGTGTTTCGTTCTGTTGTACATAGGGTCAGTATGAGTTGGACCTGACTTGACAGCACCTATCAACAACAACAATAAGAGGACATGATTTAAAGGATATTGAAGGTTGTGCATGGGCCATATGCAAATATGACACCATTTTATATAAGGGATTTGAACATCTCCGATTTTGGTATCCAAGGGCATTCCTAGAACTGATCCCTTGGGGATACCAAGAGACGATTGCACTTGTTTCTGTCTCCACCCTAAAAGAAATCCTTCAATACAGTTGATGGTATTGTCTGCAGTCTCGGGAGGCCTCTCCCTTCTCCTGCTTCCCCAGTGGGCTGAGATCATCCTGTGCCCTCTCCACTTAAACTGCATCCTACTATCCATTAAGGGAGCTGCTCCAACCTGTGATGTCTCCTTGCTCGCATATCGAATATGCCTCCCATTGCTGGGAATGTCACCATCCTGTTGCTGGTCCCAGCGTAATTGCTTTCATCCAAAAGCTTTTGCAAAATTCACAGAGCCATGTGATCTGTTGCATAAATTGCAAAAAGCAAATGGGACAAAGTTAAAGTTACTCTTTCTTTCCTTTCTTTCTTTCTTTCTTTCTTTCTTTTTCATTCTCTCTCTCTTTCTTTCTTTGTTTTCTTTTATTTCTTTTCTTTCCTCTTTTAGTTCCACCTGTTGTTATTGTGGTCTTTGGCAGAATGAAATTCCTAAGTGCATAGGGTTATTTTCAAATGATCCCATGAATGTCAAGTTTGTCCTCCTAATTTGCTGCTACTGTCCCTGGGGGTTCTCAGAGTCTCTGACAGAGGCTACTCAGTGCTGAGCTGAGGGGGAGTGATACTCACTAAACACAAAGTAATTGATTTATTGAGTCTTTGACAAACATTAATTTACTGCCGACAGAGAAACCTGAGTAGCCTTTTATTTCTCTGCCCAAATTGCACCAAAATCCAATGACAGCTATCCAACTCCTGAAAGAGGACTTTGACAAAGGAAAGCCACCTGAGAACAGGTTCAGCTGCCTTTGGCTCACCTTGAACAGTGGCCAGGCTGGGAGGCTGGGAATGTGCATGGAAAGCACACTTGTCTCATGCTGTTTGCTCAGCAACAGCCTTCCTGAACCATGGGTCTGTTGGGGAGAACTGGGCCTTGCAAAGTCAACAGCAGGCTTCTGGCTGACTCTCCAGGACATTGGGCTGGACAACTCTGATCCAGAACTTCCTGTCCTCTGGGTTAGCAGTTTCCCAGCATGAAGGCTCTGGTGTGGCCTCCCCACCTCAGAGGCCTGTGGTCAGGGCTTGGTGTGGACTGGAGCAGCTCCCTTGAGGGCAGGGCTTTGTAATCCCCATCTGGTAAGGTCCTCCCCAAGCTGATGCTTTGCAGCTGATCTTGCCTCTCTAGCAGGCTATAGCTCTGGAGGCTGAATCCCAAAGCCACATCTGAGTGGCCAGGTAGACACAGAGGGCTACAGGTAGTGACTAAGGCAAAGGAAGAGACTAATGGGAATATTTATTGGCAACAGAAATGCAAATATAACTTCAATTCAGGTTTAAAGGCCTAGTCAATGGTTTCATATTTTTATTATATACCTGGTAAAAATTCCATATCCCCCCCCCAAAAAAAAAGAAAAAGAAAAGATGGAAAAAAAGCGGGGTCTGGAGAACTTGAGAGGAGCTTGATTTTTTTCCTCCCTAAACTTTATGGTCTCTTCAGTGTTTGTGTGGCCATATGGGACAGTTGGAATCTCTGGCTTCTGGGCTGGACTCAGACCAGGATGACAGTTAGGAGGCCCGAGTCTTGCACACCTTGTCCTAGGAGAGGGTCTACTGGGAGCTACAGGGAGGCAGCAGCCCAGTGAGGTAATTCTCCCAGCCTCGGATGACAAAGGTTGCATTTACACCTGGCCAGGAGGTTTAATCATCTACCATTTCCAAACACAGCAGGCTCACAACCGGTGGGGCTGAAAATCATAAATTAAAAAAAAGAAAACTTGCCCAAGAGACAGCACCATGGGAAGGAGGGAAGAAGCAGGTCAGTGTCTTTGCTCTCAAGGGGGCCCTGACTGAGGAGCCCTGCATAGGGCTTTGGGCGATGATCCCTGAGAGAGGAACCCTTAGGAGGAGGCTGTACCAGTGTTCCCCAGATAAGTGTGAACAGTCCAGTTGCCATGAGCCCCCTGGGAAAATGGCCCCCTGTGGACTAGACTAGCTTTCTCTCCATGACTGAGAAGAAAGAAGTCTCTGCCATACAGGTCATCCTTGGGACCTTGCGGAGGGAGCTATACCAGGCCACTTGTTCCTGTATGCCACTGCCCTCTTGTTAGAGGAAGCCAAGCTGCCTCTTTGTCAGGCAGTGTGACAAGCAATGTGCCATAGGAATTGCATGTCCCCCCCAGTTGTGTCAGACTTCTTGAGTTGAAATCTCAGCTCCATCACTTGTGACTTTGGGCAAATGGCCTCAGCTCTCTATGCCTTAGTTTCCCCACCTATGAATAAAGATGGTGATAGTATTTGCATATAAAATATTGTCAGAGTTAAATGAAATTACGTCATTATTGTTATTTCATGAGAACATATAATTCTGGGGACTGATGGATGACTACAGCTTCAGGCTAATGGTGTCTGAACTCAATGCACGTGGACCCAAAGGATGAGAAATTTACTGGTGGAAGAGACTTTGAGGTACTAGTGTGTGCAAGAAAGTGGTCATGCATTAATTTTTCATACATTGATTTGATCACACTGAGAGAACTTCGTGGTCCTCTCCCCATCAAGGAATAGGATCTTCATAATAAAGTTCTTGATGCAGAGGAAAAATCAGTCCTTTAGGTAATTAGTGATAAATATTATTGAATGCCTGCTGTGTATAAGACACTCTGCTCTGTGTAGGGGATGTAGCAGAATTGGATCCAGGCCCTCCTCCCTCAATAAATTTACCATCTTGATAGGGGCACAAGACATACATGTAAATAGATAACCAATAACTCAAGATAACATATGTCAAATACCAAATGAGTTGTATTAGACAACAAACGTATTTCTGTCTTATCTCTTCTACTTGAGGCATGAAGGCAGAAAGCACATCTGTCTTGCTCACTATCCTATCTCCCCTGGCCACGTGACTGCATTATAGCTGAGAGTTGCTGAATACTTCCTACACTTGGGCAATGTTCTTCGTCTTCATAGGCATAAGCTCCATTAAGCTTGTAATGTAGGCTACAAAGATGGGGAAACCAGGTCTTAGAGCCTAGAGCTGTGCCTGGCGTAGAGGATGGGAAAATGCACTTGGACAGGATGGGACACTAATGTTGCAGACACGGTGCTCGGCACTTTATATGGGCTATCCTGCTACATCTTCACAAACTCCATGCTGGTAGGTATCATGGTGTTGTAATTATAGGAGGAAGGACAAATGCAGGTTACAGGCTGGCCAGAAAGGCTGCCCCAATTGATTCCCAGACCTGGAATGGGATGGATATTTAGAGTTTAGAGGACTGGGGTGGTTAAGGAGAACTTCTCCGAGTGTGTCCACTGGGTTGTGAAGGGGCAGATCGGAATAAGCAGGAAATATGGGAGAGAGATGGAAATGGGGTGGGAAGACCATACAGGTGACTTGGCGGGGGCTCACACCGGCAGGCTGGCTGGAATGGATGGTATGCTGCAAACAGACAAAGGTTGGGACAGTGACAAAAATAGAATGGGGACAGATTATAAAAGGCCTTGAGTCCATGCACGGTGGCACATGCCTGGAATCCCAGTGGCTTGGGAGGTAGAGGCAGGAGGATCACAAGTTTGAAGTCAGAGGCAGCCTGCATAACTTAGCAAAACTCTGTCTCAAGATAAAAAATAGAAAAGGGGCTGAGGGTGCAGCTCAGTGGTGGAGGGCCCTGGGGTCAATCCTCAAGTACTGAAGGAAAAACAAAAATAAAAAAATCCCTCCAGTACCAGGTAAAGGAGGGGAGACCTTGAAGGAAGACACTCCACAGAAATCAGCCAGCAACATCTTGAGTGCTTAATGTTTCTGGGTCTTTAGCTGGATCCAAACACTTGATAAGCCTGTCATTGCCTTTAATTTTTTACAGTTATATTGAATTACATAACATCTTTAATCAAGGCCACTGGAAAATTATACAAAACATTTGTTCCATATGGCTTGGGAAAGTTTAAAAGCCTTGCAGAAAAATGCCAATGTCCTTCCTTCTTTCTCTCCCCTTGATCCATGTTTTTTTTTTTTTTTTTTTTGTACTTTTGAATTAATATAATATTCTCAACTTTCATTGCCTTATTGAGGAAATGAGACAGATAAAGAGGACTAAGGTGTAGATCTTGTTGTAACCTAACAGGTCAGCTTGTTGCTGCTAGAAACTGCTTCCCTTGATGTCCGGGGCCCTGGGGTTGACAGGTCCAAAGCTCTACCTACCACCACCTACCACAACCACTAGGAGTCTGGGTTTCCAGTTGCATGTGACCTTTGACACAGTTCCTCTCCATTCTAGTTTTTTTCTATTTTGAGACACAGTCTTGTAAAGTAGCCTAGGCTGGCCTGATACTATGTGGTCCAGGCTCATGATCCTCCTGCCTCAGCCTCCTGAATGCTTGGATGACAGACTTGTGCCACCATGTCTGCTCCACTCTAGTTTTTGCTTTTCCCCCTGTGGAAAAGAGCATCCAAGCAGATCGATCTCCTCTGCTCACCTGCGCATGGTGAAGAACCAGTCAGTGTTTGCTGAAGGCCAGTGGGAACCTGGGCCTCACGTTAGCACCTGTGTCAAGATTCTGGGTAGCACTCAGGTGGTGGTGGCAGGTCTCTCTTTGCTCTTATGACAAAGCCAGGGTCTCATCCAACCCCTTGATCCCTTGCTTTGTCCTATTGTAGTGAAGTCAAGAGTGGGGCTGGTGGTGTAAAAAAGAAATAAAGACATCAGGACAGTTGCTTGCATTTTGTTGACATTTCCTATCTTGTTTGCTGTGTTTTCTGAACACTTGGAAAGTTTAAAAACATGTTTGTAAACTGAGTACGGTGGCACATGCCTGTAGTCTCAGAGCTTGGGAGCCTGAGGTAGGAGGATTGATGTGAGTTCAAGGCCAATCTGGTCTAGGTAACGTGTTCCAGGACACCCTGGTCTACATAGTGAGACTTTTTCTCAACAAAACAAAACAAAAGTGTGTAACTTCAGTGCATACAATTCTTCCCAAAGTTAAAACATGGAAGATGGAGGTGCTGGTATATTTAGGGCTTTCAATTAGTATGTTACTCTTCTAGCACATGACTGTTTTCATTTGTTTTGGAAAACACATTGACTTTATTTTTTAAACAGAAAAGACAAAAATATCTCCTTAAATCACCAAAATTTTTGTTAAAATATTCTTTGTAGCTATTTTAGAATCTTCAGTCATTTGTTCTAAGTCTCAAGAAGGTAAAATCTGAAGTATACACAGTGTTAATCCAGGGTGGTATGGAATTTAGAAGAGAGGAACAGATTCCTCAGAAAACATGTTGAGGATTTTCCTCAAAACTCCATGTATTTTCCAAATGAATGTTTGAAAACCTTTGATTAAGCAAGCCAGACTTCTTGTTTTCCTGTCCTCTATCAAGATTCAAACCAAGTTGGCCACCCACTGATACGAATCTGTAAATACACTAAATCCTCCCTTTGAACACGCTGGTCCCTGGCTTGCTATCATAAGAAAATGTTTGGGAGATGACAACATCACAAGGGTCCACAGAGACCAGGGTGTCTGCCCTTTGTGAAAGAGACCCAGGGGGCTCTAGGTCTTTTGGAGGAAAGAAAGAAAAAAAAGAAAGAAAGAAAAGGAAAAAAAAGGAGAGAGCTGGAAAATTATAGGACAGAAAATGCCCATATAGAATCTAGATTCCCTGTCCCTCCCCATCCCTCCCTGTGAGCATATGTGAGTGTTAGTGATGCATGCTGACTCCAGAGGACTGTGTTTCCATTAGCCTTGGGCCCCATGACAGGAAGGAGAGGTTGAAGACCAGAATTTAAAAATGTATGTGTGTGTGCAGAAAATAAAAAAATCTGAGTGCTCAGTAGATTTTCTGATAAGGATTTTATGCTTGCATTTAAACTTGAAGGTATGATCTGAATGACACAGTTAAAATCAGAAACAAAAAGTGTTATAATATGATGGCCTTATTTTGCTGTAGCAATAAAACAACCAAGGGCAATGACTTAATAAAATCATTTTGTAAAATTTTAAAAAGTGTGCATATTTAATGTTTCATTTAGTTCATGTCTTTCTTTAAATCAATCCTTTCTGCTCTCATCTTTAATGTTTCTAACATCATTTCTTTTTTATCTATTTCCCAATTTTATTTTTTCCCTATTTCTCTTAATTCTTTATTAAGCTTCTTCCCTTCTATCCATTTCTCCCTTGCTACTCACTCTTCCTCAAGGGCTGTAAGTCAGAGACCTTGAACTTGGCCCAGAGCATGGCCAGAACCACTAGTTATTCTCTATGTCATGTTTCCTTAAAAGAAAACCTGTGGCATGAGAGACTCAAAGAGTTCATTGCAGTATGTGTGCCCAGGTTGCAGATTTTGTTCTGAATTCTGAACTCACATTTTAATAGCTGCTCATGAAATAGAAGGGCTCTTCCCAGTTTTTGATAGTCTGGTAAGGAACCAGGGAACCAAGTGTGTGATGAAGAGTGGATGAGGAAATTGTGTTGGAGAATGAAACGAGTCACTGTCTCCCCTTCCCCAGCTCAGGTTGATCTGCCTTCTCTTCCCCTCATGTTGCTCTAGGGATCCCTGGAGTTTCTAAGTTAGAAATGAAGCTTTAGAAGCGATTGAGATACTACACCTCCAGAAACTGGGGAAATCCTCAGGTCCAGAGATCTAAGAGTCTGGAGAACAGAGACCTAAGCCAAGAACTGTCAGAAGATCTTTCCCATAGTCCTTCACCTTCAGCTCCTCTAAAGCCCACATGAAACCAACTGCTTCCATTTTACTCCACTTGGTGTTCCTGGGGAAAGTGGAGGTGCAAGCACAATGGTTAAGGCCTCTGGAGTGAGACCAGGTTGAAATTCCAACAAAATACCCTCTCCAAGGCTCAGGTACCTCAACTGAAAAGAGGTACAATAGTGCTCCTTGTTAAACTAGATGATCCAAGGCCATGACGTGGCACTGTGTCTGATGCCAGTAAGCAGTCAAATTGCTGTTATCCTTACCTGCTATTGAGGAATCCCAAGCTGAAAAAGAGTTAGTAGGGAGCTCCGTGGACATATCCCCTCTCTTCCGTGGAGGGCCAAGAAACTCAAACCACGCACCAATGCACAGAGAAAGCCGTGCTGCCTGACCTGAACTCTGCTGATTCTACCCACTGCCTACCAGGCCAGGAACTATTTTGAAAGAAAGTGAGAAAAAGTCCTTTCCTGTTAAGATAACTGTTTCTCCCTTACATCAGTTATCTACTATTGTATAAATGAATCAACCCAAATTGTAGTGTCCTAAAATAATAACAATTTTTATTTACCCATAACTCTGCATCCATGATTTGGGTTGGGTTCAGCTGGACAGTTCTGTTGGACTTGCCTGAGTCAGCTAGTAGGGCATGAGGGGGTCTCAGATGGCTTCACTCATGTATCTGGGAATTGGTGCTGTTGGTTAGGTTGGCCCTGTCTTCCTGTTGCTTTTCATCCTCAAGGAAGCCAGCCCGGGGCTTTCACAAGGTGACAGCAGTCCAAGGAGCCCAGCGCAGAAGCTAAGACCTCTTGAAACCTAGACTTAGATGCTGCACAGTGTCACTTCTGCCACAATGTACAGAAGTCTCCTTAAAGTATGGGTAAACCAGCTTCACCTCCTGATGAGAGATATAGCAAAGTCACCCTGCAAACGGATGTGCATGCAGGGATGGGAGAAGTTATTGATTCTACCTCTGTAAATAACCCATGAAAGTCCAACTCAGACTCGATAGATCACATCCTTCCTTTCTTCCTTCGTGAGGAATTGTATTCACAAAGGCTCATCTCTTAGGGTGTCAGGCTTGACATATACAACACAGTCATTACAAGTAGGTCCAGATCTGGTTAAGGTTCCTCTGAAACAACAAAAAAGCATCACAGTCAGTGTAGGGGCAAAGTAGTATAAAGAATTTGTACTTTTAGCTTACAGGAAGCAGCATTATTCCAGCCCCTAAACATAGTATGGCCTCCAGCCATACCACTGTGGTGTCCAATCCCATCAGATCTCAGAAGCTAAGCAGGGTCAGTCCTGGTTAGTACTTGGATAGGAGATCGCCTGGGAACACCAGGTGCTGTAGGCTTGGGAGAAGGACCCAGCAACCCACTCCCATAAAACAATTAGCCATTGAAAACCCTATGTGTAACAGAGAATCACTAACAATATTGTTTCACTTGTTGTACATAGGGTCACTATGAGTTGGACACCAACTCAATGGCACTTAACAACAACAACAGCAACAACAACAACAACAACAGCAACAACAAACATAGTATGATGAAAGAGGGACCAGACAACCACTGTAGACATTCCTGTTCAGAAAAGGGAAAGACTGGAGATTCATAGCACTAACTGGTTCATGACAATTCTAAAATTCAGCTGGCTACATGTCTGCAGGTCCCTCTTCTCTAAAAGCAGTGCTAAAGTTTAGATAAATGTTCCCCAAAGGCCCATGTGTTAGAGGCTTGGTCCCCATCTTAGCACTATTGGGAGGTGGGGGAATCTCTATGAGGTGAAGCCTAGTTGGAGGAAGTTAGGTCATTGGGGGTGTGCTCTTGAAGAGAAAACTAGGACCCTGGCCCCTTCCTTTTTCTCTCTCTCTGCTTCCTGGATGCCATGAAATGTGTCGCTTTACTCCACCATGCATTCTTGCCATGATGTCTCTGTTGCTACAGGTCCAAAATGGCAGAGCAAAGTGACCATGGACTGAAACCACTGAAGCCCGGAAACAAAATAAATCTTTTCTCCTTGTAAGTTGACTTATCTCAGGTATTTGTCACAGTTATGGAAAGTTGACTAACACAGGCAATTGATTTTCCTTGATTAGGGTCCAGTTTTGGTCCTTAGAGGTAGTTCCCTATTCCATTATTCTTGACTCTACGTCTGGGGGAGTCAGCTTTGACTCTCTTCCATCATCAGAGATGTTGTATCTTTTACTCTAGGAATCACTCAGAGTTTCAGCTGAACAGCTTTCTCAGCCTGCTCCCTGCCTGTAGAAACTCAGGCACTTGGAAACCGTTTTTCATTTTGAATGAACTCTCTCTTTTTGTTGTTGTTGTTGTTGTTAGCGCTGTCAAGTTGTATCTGACTCATAGTAACTCGTATAGGGTTTTTAATGGCTGATTGTTTCAGGATTGCCTTGGGAGTGGATTGCCACATCTTTCTCCCATTTTTTTCAGTGGTGGGATCGAACTCAGGACCTCAGAAACTGCAGAGCAGTGCTCTATCAATTGAGCTAAATCTCAGCCCCTGTCTCTTTTAGTCCAATATAATCCCCTTTAAAAGCTGTGTGGAGTTCTTGTATATCAAAGTATTGTCCATTCTAGTGGATACATCTCTCTTTACTCTGGGCAGTGAGTGAAGCACCTGTAGGTAAATGCCTTTAAAATTGTAGAGTTCAGAGGGTCTATGAGGCTTTTCTGAGGTGTTGATAGAAGATAAAAAAACCACATCTTTGGTTTTATGTTTTCCTGAAGACATTTATTACTCTGAGAATATTTTGCCAAGTAGAGAGATTTAGAAAATAAAATGCCTTTATTTTTCAATCAAGCACATCCTGGGCTCTCTATCATCATTCTAAATTTGGCTTACAAACTGAGTAGTCCTTCATTTTGCTTTTCTTTCTTTCCTTACCCAGATCCCTAGTTCATTAGTATATTTTCTAAGTTATTTCAGGCAATGTTTTGCCAATTGTACTGTGAGTACATAAAAAACATTGTCTTTCCCCCAATCTCACTACAGAAGTTTCCCCACTGCATTCCCAGCTGCCACTAACAATTTCTTATTATTTTTCTAGCTGCTACCCTTCCCTTGGTCCTAAGGCCAATGCTACTTGTTTTAGGTTATTTATAACAGTACCCCACTTCCAGTACCAATTTCTATATCAATTGTTAGTTGCTGCATAATAAGACTTCCCAAATGTGGTTCTTTATAATTCTGTGGGTCAACAATGGGGACTGGTTGCATCTGGAGAGTTCTTTCATTAGTCTCACCTAGGGTCAGTTGTGGGACTACAGTGAGATGGCAGGTAGACAGCATTTACAGCCTCATTCACATG
Organism: Pedetes capensis; assembly: GCA_007922755.1. Classification (NCBI taxonomy): domain Eukaryota; kingdom Metazoa; phylum Chordata; class Mammalia; order Rodentia; family Pedetidae; genus Pedetes; species Pedetes capensis. Next base: position 72,754 of record VMDO01007336.1, read on the forward strand.
GATGGGATTATAGGCTTTTACCTGAGCTTCTCTCTCCACCTGGTCCTCATCCATAAATAGGCTAGCCTGGGTTTCCTCAAAGGATAAGAGTGGAATCTGTAAGGTATCTTGAGACTGAAGCACAGAAATGATCCAATGACATTTCTGCGACATTTTGTTGGTCAAAGTAAGTCATAAAGCTAGCCCAGATTCAAGGGGGTGAGAAAATACTATAAATGGTTGTATGAACAGAGATGAAAGAAATTATCTCAGCTATTTTTGTCAATAATAACAACCATAGTCTTACACAAAATGTTCAAAGTCTATCTATTCTTCCACAATTCTATATTATTATTTATTTATATATTGTGATAATAGGGGGAAGAACCCATGATACTTTGCAAGTGCTCTATCACCAAGCTGCACCCCCAGCCCATTTTTATTTTTTATCTTGAAATAGAGTCTTGCTAATTTACATAGGCTGCCTCTGGCCTCAAGCGTGTCATCCTCCTGCCTCAGCCTCCTGAGTTGCTGGGATTTTAAGTGTGAACACTGCACTTGGCACTCTTACAATTCTATATATCACACCACATATTTCCCCTGTTCCCCATTTTTTTTTCTGCTGGGGATTGAACTTTTAGCATGTGTTTGTTCTACCACTGGGATATACTCTGGCCTCTCCAATACTTTTTATTGTGGCAAAATATATGTAACATAAAATTTATCATAACTCCTTATATTTGCTGACCTGTATACCATTATCACATTCTTCCATTCCACCTCCTGATACAATAACTCCTGGGTTGCCTATGCTAAAAGTATTCAGGCATAACATAAAGCCAAAAACCCACTGTCTTTCCCTATTCCCCACCTTTCTCATGAAAAGCCAATAAAAAGGTGAGGCCTGGCTGTAGTAAATACTCTCCTAGATACTCTTGTCTATTTTTCTTATGATTCTATACACACAAGTCACTGTTTAACTTCTCAGAGATTATATTTTACTCTCTGATGTCTTAGTCATTTCTAGCATCATGGGAATAAAGTTGGGAGTAGGTAAGAATTATTATCCCTGACATACTGCCAAGGCTGTGGCTTAGTTAGAAAGAAAACCAGCCGCTTCTGATTCTCCATTGTCTTTCCCATCTGAGTTAGAATGTGAATAAAATGTATTTAAGAATTGCTTCTACATTTCTTTGAGTATTCTGATACGTACAAGGTTGCCCAGCCAAAAGATGTTTAGGAAAGCTGGCTTCTACTGTGAAGCATCTTTCTTAAGGTGTAAAAATAAATTTGATGTGATAATTAAAAATAAAATATTGTTTATATGGTTCTGCAAAATAAGTGATTTAAGTAAATGATTTAACAGGTGCATAATGGAAATGGTAAAAGACTTATTACTCTGTACTCCGGCAACATTTATTAATAAAAAAAATTTATAAGGAAATCTTCTTGTGTAAAGATTAAATAATTTCACAGGCTGAGTCTGTAGCTCAGTGGTAGAGTACTTGCCTAGCATGTCCTGGTTTTGGTACTCAGCACTGTGAGAAAACAAAAATTGAAGATTGAATTATTTTAGACCTAAGAAATAACCAGAAATTAGCTAAGAAATTTGGAAAACAACAAAGCAAAAATGAAAAAAGATTATAATGCTCCAGGTCCTTCTCCATCTCCCTCTCTCTCTCTCTCTCTCTCTCTCTCTCTCCCCCTATGTGTATATATGTATATATATGTGTGTGTATATATGTATATATGTATGTGTATATGTGTATATGTATATATACATACATATGTGTGTATATATGCATGCACACACACACACACACACACACACACACACACACACACACACACACATCTATATCTATCTATCCTAAACACAGTACAATGAAAGATAGACCAGTGTAAACATTCCTGTTCAGAAAGGGGAAGGACTTGATGTAAGGGTATGTATCTATACCATCTATATCTGTATCTATCTATCTATCTATCTATCTATCTATCTATCTATAGATATATCCTACAAAAAAAATACTTTCCACCCAAAACAGCTTCAATGATGCTGTTTTTCTGTGCATCCTGATTGTCCTTGGTCCACATTTCCAGCTGATTTTTGTGATCCAAATGCCTGTTTACTTCTAGAAGAAAGAAGCATAGGGAATGTTCAATGGTTCCTCTTTCAATATTGACCTTCATGAACATTTTGGCTCATTTGATTCATTTTATCTTTATTAAGAATGCACTAGCTGGGTGTGGTGGCACATGCCTGTAATCCCAGCGGTTTAGGAGGTGGAGCCAGGAGGATTGAAAGTTCGAGACCAGAGGAAGTCTGCGTAATTTAGCAAGATCCTGTCTCAGAAAGTAAAGAAAAAAAAAAGGGGGACTGGGGGTGCAGCTCAGTGGTCCAGCACTTGCAAAGCATGCAAGTGCGAGGCCCTGGGATCAACCCCCAGTACCACAAAAAAAAAAAAAAAAAAAAAAAAAAAAAAAAAAAAAAAAAAAAAAAAAAAAAAAAAAAAAAAAAAAAAAAAAAGAAAAGAAAAGAAAAGAAAGAAAGAAAGAAAAAAAGAATGCACTAGAGCTTGGTACTGTGGTGCATGCCTGTAACCCCAGGATTTGAGAAGCTGAGGCAGGAGAATTGCAAGTTAGAGCCCAGAACAACTTAGCAACTGTTCAACTAAGCAAAACCTTATCTCAAAATAAAAAATAATAAAGGGTTTGGGGGTGCAGCTCAATGGTAGGACACTTGCCTAGTATGCACAAGGCCCTAGGTTCAACTTGTAGTACTTGGGGGGAAAAACCCCCAAAACCTAAAAAAACCAACAACATAAAGGGCTGTCGGGGAGGGGAGGCAACAGGATTGAGAACAGCCGTTGTTTGCCACTTTTATAAATAGCTTTACTCTCTACACAACTCCATAAAGCAAAGCAGCTCAATTCCTAAGAGGTGTTGAGTTAGCAGCTCACATTTCCAGGGCATCTGTGGTATAAAGGTAACATGATGTGTGCTTCAAGTATGGCCTCAAGAGCCTGACTCTCTGGATTTGCGTCTGATGCCTTTACTTCCTCACTAGGTAACTTTGGGCAAATTCCTAAATTCTCTGTCTGTGTCTTCATGAGTAACATTTGAAAAGCAGTAGTCCCTCCCTTTTTGGGTTACTGTGAGGACCAAATGATTAGAAGTGTGCTTGGAGGCCAGACACATGGTGTGCACCTATAATCCCAGGGATTCTGGAGGCTGAGGTAGGAGGATCATGAGTTAGAGGTTGGAGGTAGCCTGTGTAATTTAGCAAGGCTCTGTCTCAAATTAAAAAATAAGAAAGGGATATGGAGCATTTTTCATGTATTTCATGGCCTTGCAAATTTATTCATTTGAGAACTGTCTGTTCAATTCCTTTGCCCACTTGTATATTGGGTAATTTGTTGTCTTGGGAGTTGTTTTCCTGAGTTCATTGTAAATTCTGGAAATTAGTCCTTTGTCCAATGTATAGGATGGGAAGATTTTTTTCCCATTCAGTGGGGATTTCCTTGAGTCTGTTGATTGTTTCCTTTGCTGTACAGAAGCTTTTTAATTTCATGTAATCCCATTTATCTATTCTTGTTGTGATTTCCTGATTTTACAGTGAGGTCTTTTATCCATTTTGAGTTAACTCCCATTCATATTGAGAGGTGTGGGTCTTTTTTCATTTTTCTGCAAGCAGATATCCAAATTTCCCAGCACCATTTGTTGAAAAGGCTATCCTTTCTCCAATTTGCCTGCTTTGCTCCTTTGTCAAAAATCAGGCAGCTATATAGGCTAAAAGTGAAGAGGATTTAAAACATTTATTGATGAACATCAGAGAACAAAACAAATATCCTTACAACTGGGTCAGTTTGCAATTTCACAGTAAATGGAGAAAAGATTGAGGTTGGTCATGATTTTGCTTTACTTGGTTCTACAATCAACAACTGTGGAAGCAGCAGTCAAGAAATCAAAAGATGCATTGCTTTTGGAAAAGCTATGGCAAAAGATCTCTTTAGAGTATTGAAAAGTAAAGATGTTACACTGAAGACAAAGGTGTGCCTGACTCATGTATTTTCAGTCACATCATATGCTTATAAAAGCTGGACATTGAACAAGGGAGACAGGAGAAGAACTGATGCTTTTGAATTATGCTGGAGACGATTATTGAATATACCATGGACTGGCAAAAGAACCAACAGATCTGTCCTAGAAGTGCAACCAGAGAGCTCCTTGGAAGCAAGGACGGATAGACTGCGTCTTACATATTTTGGACATGTAGTCAGGAGAGATCAATCCCTGGAGAAGGACATCATGTTTGGGAGAGTGGCAGGTCAACGAAAAAAGGAAAACCCTCCACCAGATGGATTGATACTGTGTCTGCAACAATGGACTTAAAGATAAATGGCGCAGAATCAGGGAGTGTTTCATTCTGCTGTACATGAGGTTGACCCAAAGGCACCTAACAACAACAACAACAACATAGATGCGTTGGTGAATCTCTGGGTCCTCTATTCTGAAAAAATGTCCAATATCCCTAGCCATTAGGGAAATGCAAATCAAAACAACTCTGAGATTCCACCTTACTCCAGTAAGAATGGCTAAGATCAATAAAACAAATAACAATAAATGCTGGTGAGGTTGTGGAGAAAAGGGAACCCTCTTACACTTCTGGTAAGGTTGTAAATTGGTTCAACCACTTTGGAAATCAATATGGATGTACCTCAGAAAGCTAAAAATAGATCTACCATATCACCCAGCTATACTGCTATTGGGAATATACCCAAAGGGAGGTGAGTCATCATACCACAGAGACACCTGCATCTCCATATTCAATGCAGCGCTTTTCACAATAGCAAGGAGATGGAATCAACCAACGTGCCCATCAACAGAAGAATGCATAAAATATTATGGTACATATACACAATGGAATACTATTCAGCAATTTAAAAAGATGAAATAATGTCATTTGCAGCAAAATGGATGGAATTGGAGAACATCATTTTAAGTGAATGAACACAAGCCCCAAAAGAGAAATACCATATGTTCTCATTCATATGTGGGTGCTGAATCATACTTAAAGGAAGGAAAAAATCCTACGCATAAATTGAAACATAATAAAAAGCTCAATTAAACTTAGTGTAGAAGGGACAATTTAAGGAGTGGAAAGAAGAAGGGAGGGATCTAGCAGAGGGAAACCATGATGGGAGAAGATGGGAGGGGGAGGAGGGTCAATGAGTAGGGATGAGGTGGGGAGAGGTCAACCTCAATGTAAACAGCACAATTTTATTAGTATGGTGGGAAAAAAAGGGGAAGATAGAAAAAAAACTACAAGAATAGCTATAATAATAATAATAATAATAATAATAATAATAATAGTAATAGAAGGCTGGCAATAATGTAAACGAGCTAGATCACTCAACTAATACTGCTGAGAATGTAATAATGTAGATCACTATAGAAAAAAGTTTGAACTTAAATCAAAATTGGGACACACATATATAGATAAATATTCTCACAAAAAGACCTGCAAGTAGAAAGGAGATCATTGGCAGGGGATGGGGATGGGGAGGAGGGTCATGAGAGGGTAAACGGGAAACTATGTGAGCAATGTACAATGAAATCCATATATGGAAATGTCACAATGAAACTCATGCCATAATGAAACCCATTAGGTTGTACATTAAAAATTTCCAATAAAAATATAAATAAATAAAAAATAAAACATAGAGGAGGGCTGGGTGTGGCTCAGTGGTGGAGCACTTGACTAGCATGTGCAATTCAACCACCTAGGACTGAAAAATAAATGCAAAATAACACACTGAAAAAAATAAGAAAGGGCTAGAGGTGCTGCTCAGTCATGGTTTAACCCCCAGTACTAAGGGAAAAAAAAGAAAAGTAGAAGTGTGCGTGGAGGCTGGGTGGGGTTGCACATATAATCCCAGTGCTAGGGAGGCCAATGAAGGAGGATCAATGAGAGTTTGAGGCCAGCCTGGCTATGTAGTGAGTTCCAGACTAACCTGGGCTATGCAGCAAGATCCTGTTAAGAAAGAAAGAAAAAGAAAGGAAGGAAGGAAGGAAGGAGGGAATAAAGAAAGAAAAGAAGAAAGAGAGGGAGAGGGAAAGAGGGAGGGAGAGAGAGAGAGAGAGAGAGAGAGAGAGAGAGAGAGAGAGAGAGAGAGAGAGAGAGAAGGAAAGAAGGTAGGGGAATAATTGGTACTTAGAAGCCTTAGATTTATGTAATAAAATAATTAAGAAAAGGAAGAAAGAACAAAAAATCTCTTTAAAAGCCAGGCATGGTGGTGCATGCCCCTAATACCTGCACTGAGACAGGAGGATCAAGAGGTCTAGACCACAAACAGACAAGTAGAGCACTTAGCCTTTGGATCAATAAATATTATTAGAAATACTTCCCTTTATCTTAGATCATATTATCTAAATGGAAGCTCTGTGACAGTGGAGATTTCATTTGGACCTTCTTTCAGGATTCTACAATACTCATTTGTGACATTCAGCAAATGATGTTGTTGTTGTTGTTAGGTGCTGTCGAGTCGGTATCCGACTCATAGCGACCCTCATAGGGTAGTTGTTGATTATATAATTGTGATTGATGCCAGAAGTTCTGGAAGTATTTTTGGAGGACCAAAGAAAAAAGAAAAATCCAGACATGGAACATTCCAGAAGATCCATTCTGAAGCCAAAAGAGAAATGGAGGAAACCTGAGCTTGCCATATCCAAAAACGCGTATGGTCACGACCACATTTTTGGCTTTGTCCTGAAGTTGAGAAAAATCACCTGCCTTCTTTTAGGTCCTGGTTTCCTCATTTTAAAGTTGAGAGGTGACCTTGAAGTCCCCCTTCACTTCTGAGATGTTGAGGGAAGAGTACTGGATTCCAGATGGAACTGATTCCAGCAGGGGTATCTATCCCCTCACTATAAGGAAAGAAGCCAAAGAGAGCCAAGGTGAGGAATCCCCTTTCAACAGATATCTTGTAATTATGCTGATTCTCAGCCGCACATCAGTCTAAAAGCAAATCCCATCAGTGGAATTTAAAAAAGGATTAGGAAATGGAGCCAAGAGGAGCCTGTTAGCAAGCCCATTTGATTTAAATTAAGCCCATTTCCCTTCAGCCTTTACTATTTTGTAAACCGAAGAGGGTGTGGAGTTCAGCTCAGCCTTTCATGCCTGTATTTAATTTTCTTTCTTCATGCCTGGCTATAGAACCGACCTGCTCAGTCTGGAGCTCATGATACTGAAAAAGCACGGACAAAGGAACACCAAGGAAAACTAGGTTACAACAGGACACAAAGACTCTTTCTGTCTCAATCCAGAAAAGGGGATACATGTCCTTTTGACTCACAGTAGTAGCTATAGGTTTGTTACCTAAGGCCATTTTCTTCTTTGGTCTCATTTTAGTTTTGTAGACTCCCACAAGTTCAAATGATTAAGCAGTGTCAAAAGAAATTCCCCTGAACCTGATTAGCATTTAGACAAGTTCACATGACTTCTGTCCTCGTGGACTGAGTAGATTAAATATATTAACCATTGCTGTCAATTTGGCAAATGTTTTTGTTGCTGTTAGGTGCCATCAAGTGGAGTCCAACTCAAAGTGATCATCTGTACAAAAGAACAAAATACTACCCAACACTGTGCCATGCACCAGATCTTATGTTTGAGCCCATTGTTTCAGCCACTGCGTTTCTTCTCATTTTGAGTCATGCCACATCAGCAAATAGAGGTGCTAGGGGCTTTATTCCACTCCTGTCATTAAGGTTGACTCTACTTTGAGGAGGCAACTCTTCTCCAGTTCTTTCTTGAATGTCTTCCAGCCTGGGGGGCTCTTTTCTGGAGCTACATTTGACAAGGCCTCTCTGGTATTCATTTCAATAGCTAATTGTTTTGGGAATGGGCTGGCTGGGTCCTTTTCCCTACTTGGTCTTAGTCTGGAAGCTCAGCTGAAACCTGTTCACCATGGGTGGCCCTGCTGGTATCTGAGATACCAGTGGCATAGATTTCAGCATCACAGCAACATGCAAGCTCACCCACAAGCTGGCAGACACGTGGGGGTAGCAAACGTTAGCCACATTCAAGTGTCCTCCCTGAGATTTGGCTCAACTCTGGGTCAAATTACTAAATCAAGGAACATTGGAAAAGCCAATGCCTAGGCTTTCATTTTTGACTTTTTAGAAGATAGGCAGTTAATTTGTTTTAAAATGGTGCTCTTCATGGTATTTAAGCACCCTCACAAGCATGAAATAAATGCAACCCTACAACAATTCTCCATGGTATGTTCTGTTAGCAGACACTCATCCTTTGGTATCCTTAGGGAATTAATTCCAGGATCCTACTGCAGTTACCCAGATCAGCAGATGCCCAAGTCTCTTATATAAAACAGCACAATATTTGCATGTAAACTACTCAATTGTCATATAAACTTTACATCATCTATAGGTTATGTCTAATACCTAATACAATGTGAATGCTACATAAATAGTTATACTGTATTATTTGGGGACTAATGGCAAGAACAAAGGTCTCTACATGTTCTCTACATACACAATTAAAAAAATATGTTCAGTCTATTTGTGGTTGAACTCATGGGTATGAAACCTTCCAATATGAAGGGCCAATTGTACTTCTTTTTCTGATAACTTATTTGTATCACTTTTTGATTTTCAAAATGCAATTTCAATTCCCTCAGAAAATTCTTAATTTGGGCATTATCGTCACTTTTTATTATTTATTTTTATTTTTTTGATGGTGCTGGAGATGGAACTTGCTCATGTTAAACACATGTTGTACCCACTGAGCATTCCCAGCCTATCATCACTTCTTTTTTCAGTACTGTGGATGGAACCCTGGTCCTTGCACATACTAGGCAAGTGCTCTATCACTGAACAATGTCTCAAGCCCTTTTTAAAATTTTTATTTTAAGACAGGGTCTTATTAAGTTGTATAGGCTACCTCTTGCCTCCAACCTGCAATCCTCCTGCCTCAGCCTCCCAAGCAGTCCCTGGCATATCACAACTTTTTTTTCTTTCTTCCTTTCTTTCTTTCTCTTTCTTTCTTTCTTTCTTTCTTTCTTTCTTTCTTTCTTTTTTCTTTCTTTCTTTCTCCCTTCCTTCCTTTTCTTTTCCTTTCTTTCTTTCTTTCTTTCTTTCTTTCTTTCTTTCTTTCTTTCTTTCTTGTCTCTTCCTTGTTTCTCTTTCTTTCTTTCTCTTTCCTTTATCCTTTCTCCTTCCTTCCTTCCCTCCTTCCTTCCTTTCCTCCTCCTTCCCTCCCTCTTTCTTTCTTCTTTTTCTTTTTCTTTTTTCTTTCTTTCCTTTCTTCTTTCTCCTTCCTTCCCTCCTCCCTTCCTCCCTCCCTCTTTCTTTCTTCTTTCTTTCTTTTTCTCTTTTTTCTTTCTTTCCTTTCTTTTTCCTCCTTCCTTCCCTCCTACCTCCCTCTTTCTTCTTTCTTCTTTCTTTCTTTCTTCCTTTCTTCCTTTCTTCCTTTCATCTTTCCTTCATGGTGTTGGGGATGGAACCCAGGGCCTGAGGCATGGTTGGCAAGCACTCTATCACTTAGACACGTCCTGAATCCCATGCATCAGTACTTTTTAAATGAGTAAATTTAGATTTGAACTTTCAGTGGCTTCCCCAGCATGTCCTGCTGCTCAGGGTCAGTCCATTGTGAACCCCCATACAGTCTCATCTTTTAGGATGCGCCAAGGTGTGACACTTCCACCCGATAACAAGTCTACCTGGGGTCTGCTCCTGAGCCTCAGGACATCAGCTCCACTCTCTACTGCTAATCTACTGAAATCCTCATTAAAGGGCTTTCCTTATAATATCCTAAGTGATTATTGGCCTGTCAGCCATCCCAATAAGTGTGGGAACTTGAGGGGAGGCACCGGCTCCACCTTTGTTTCTCTAAAGCCCAAGAGTAGTGGCTGACACACATGGGCCCTTGAGCAATATCTACCAATGAACAAACTAACAAATACATTTGCCTCACTAGGCAGATTCCAAAACTTACAAAATACTTTACAGATACTGAATTTTTTGTTTAAATATTTTAATGTAAATTAGAACTTTGACTATTCCCGATAAGGAGAATTAAGAGGCTATGTATATAAAACTATTCATTTTTCTTTAGGCAAATGTTGTCCATTCATTCCCATCTAAGTCTTAAAATCTTATCAATCAACAAATATTTGAGTATCTACTATGCACAAGGCACTGTGCATAGTAGTGCTAGGCTCTGTAGACTAATCAAAGAAATGTAAGAAAGTGAATCCTTCTCTCCAGGGACTTACAGCTTTTTGAAGAGATTTGAGTATTTTCTCACTGAAAGGTCTTGCCATGGAATTATGGTATAAGACAGTCATAGAGGCTGGAGGAACCATGATAGGGTAAACATGAAGATGTTTTCCAGAACGCCATTGAATTGTCCACTTGGACGCATCCATTTCAAGACACTCTGGCTGATTATGGAGGTGGAAAATCCTTTAGAAATTAATTCTCTGAATAACTAAAAGGGCACTGCAGAAGCCTTCATTTTACAAAATGCAGGAGACAGGGAAGTGCGAGGAATAGTAACTCTTTCATCTTTAAGGCAAGAAAAAATATTGCATGGGTCCAGGACAAACAAGTCATAAATTTCAGGGTTGAGCCCCAGCAGAACCCTAAATATGGTGCAAATCAGCGATGTCAGGACTGAGCCACTAGGAAGTCCCACAACATGAAAGAGGACAAGATTGTCTCTCCAGCCAGGCTGCTGCTCCCAGCACTGGTCCTCTCTTCCAAAATCAGCTCACAGGCTTAAGGGACTCCAGCACTGAAAGGTGACAAGGCAGTAGAAAACCAACTGGTCAGCCCAAACACAGGACCAGCGAGGAGGACCAGGGAAGCAGAGCATGTCTGTTGTAAAACCCTTAGAGCAGGCAGAGGAAGGGGGAGCAGATTTCTTTGGGGACCTGTTGTTTATACTTAAGTGTTTGGTCTTGGAAGACCAATAGGCCTATGAAGCCTTGTCATTAGAGATTATAAAGAGAATTACTCTGGTGCAGCCAGACGCATCTTTTGTTTCTCCTTATTGTCTTTTTAATGTTTTTATATTCCTTCTTTATGAGAAGTGATACACAAACAACAGTTATGTACACATCCAGTCAACCATCGATGGATCAAAAATATTTAATAAATTACTTCTGCACCGAACATGTGTAAACATTTTTAAAAATAATTTTCCCTGAACAATGTAGTATAATAATTATATACACAGCATTTACATTGTATTAGGTATTATAAGTCATCAAGAGAGGATTTAACATACACAGCAGGATGTTTGTAGGGTATATGCAAATATTATACCATTTTTATACAGCAGTTGACCATTCTTGAATTTCACTATTGGTGGGGGGAGGTCCTGGAACCAATTCCTGCAGATATTAAGGGACAACTATATACAGTTTTGCAGGCTCAGACTCTATATGGATTTTCAAACACTGAAAGCCAGCATTTATCAAACCCTTATTATTACCCAGCATTATTCTAAATGCAACAACCCTTTGTGGTGGTGCTATTATTATGATTGCCATTCCTACTTTATGTATGGGAAAACTGAGACACAGAGAAATAGAGTGCACTAAGTAAATAGGGAACTTATATTTCCAGAATCTGCCCAGGTAGCCACTGTGTTATAGGTACTCTTGGTAGCATGGAAGGGGCAGGTTTATAAGCATGAGAAAGCGAAATCTAAACCATGGGAAATTCTTTCTGAAGGTGTTCCTGGAGACTCAGATTTTCTTTTTCCTTTTGAGACAGGGCCTCACTATGCCCTCCAGGCTGACCTGTAACTTGCTACATAGCCGATGGTGGTCTCCAGTGGGTGATCTTCCTGCCTCAGCCTCTCAAGTGCTGGGATTAGAGGCATGTGCCACCATGCCCAGCTTTTTTTTTTTTCTTTTTTCTGTTCTTGCTTTGTGGCCTAGCTAGTCTTGAACTTGTGCTGCTTCTGCTTCAGTCTTCTGAGTGCTGGTCTGTGCCACTGCACCTGGCAAGACTCAGATTCTAAGGTTACAAAGCCCAGAGAGATTCATGAGCTAATTCTTATTCTGCCTGTCACAGTCTGAGATGTCAGAGGGAGGGCAGTCTGGCCTCCCAGTCTCATGCCCAAGCTGCAACTTGCCTGGCCTGCCCATGGAGAAATGGAACTTGTTGCAAGGGGGACCCACAAGGCTCTGGAATGTCGTGGGTGGTGGTCAGGAGTAGAGGCAACTGAGGTATCAACCCTAGGAAGAGAGATAAGTCAACCTTGCTGTGCATAAACTATGGCATTATGTCTAGCACTAGGTAAGGAATGTGGTATAGATATACATCATATATTCAAAACAGATAGTGTTGGTTGAAATAGTAAGAAAACAGAACAAAGTATCTTGTCACTGTATCATTAAAGTATCATTTAAGGTAGGTCAAAAATATGTACACAAAACAGTACCATGTATTTTACAAAGATACATATATATTCTTGGGCGCCAACAGTGGGGAAAGGAAAGAATGGGGATTTGAAAAACATTAATAAAAAAGAGAAGAAGCTGGCATAATTGCATATGCCTCCAGCACTTGGGAGGCAAGAGGAACCTGAGTTCCAGGCCAACCTGGGCTACATAGTGAGACAGTCTAAAAAAAAAAAAATATGTGGCCAGGGGCCGTGGTGTCTGACTTTAATCCCAGCAATTTGGGAGACTGAGGCAGGAGGATAGGAAGTTTGAGACCATCAGCAGCCTGCACAATTTAGCAAGATTCTGTTTCAAAATAAAAAATAAAAAAGAGGCTGGGAGTGCAGCTCCATGGTAGAACACTTATGTCACATGCACAAGCCATTGGTTCACCAAAAGAAAGAAATTAAAAAAAAAAAAAAAGGAGAGAGAGAGAGAGAGAGAGAGAGCCAGCGTGAGCAGGGGGAGGGAGAGCGCGAGGGAGACAGAGACAGAGACAGAGAGAGATATCCAGTCTGGAAGTGGCATGGTCCCCACTGAGAATGTGGATGGTATGTTGTTAAATGTCATGTCATGTCATATCATGTCACACTATATCATGTCATTCATTCACCTAACAAATACTGTAGACATGGCCAAAGAGCTAAGAGGCAGACAGTACAGTGGAAAGTACTCTGGATCAGGCAGACTGGGGTTCCAACTTAGGTTCCACACATGTTTGTGGAGATTAAATAGGAATAATAGCTAATTTGGGGAGCTGACAGGAATAATGTATGCCAAGCTCCTTGCATACAGTACTGGTCTCACAGTCCTTTGTAAGGACTTATAGTCTTTATAGAAAGGCGTTTGTGAGCAGTACTACTATCTTTGCTGTACTGATGATGGAAGAAAAAATCTTTGTGTTCCTGGTGGAGGAGAAAACCTAAAACAAGTAAGTATACAAAAAATTTTAATTGTCGAAACTAGTGCAACAAAGGAAAAACTATAGGGTGCTATGGAATCATTTTCAAAGTTCTGGACTTCTTCTGGGGACTTTGAAGACATTGAGTGAAGATAGTGAAAAACCTAAAGTCAATTTAAGGAGCTTAACCATCAGTGCTTACTAACGGTTGTTGTTAGGTGCCCTCAAGTCGTATCTGACTCATAGTGATCCTCTTAGGGTTTCCAATGGCTGACAGTTTTGGGATTGCCTCAGGAGTGGATTGCCACAGGCTTCTCCCATTTTTGTGGTTCTGGGAATCAAACTCGGGACCTCAGAGACTGCAATGCGCCGCTCTACCAACTGAACTAAATCCCAGTCCTTACTAACAGTGGGCTCCTTTAACAGATGTGTGGCTACTCCTCCCCAGAAATTTTGAATCTCTCTTTCTCTACCACCATCCAACCTCAGCTGGGGGCCCTGGTTTTCCTCTAAACCAGGGGTGTCCAACATTTTGGCTTCCCTGGGCCACATGGAATAAACAGGAATTGTCCTGAGCCACACAAATTATATAATCTAGTAAGTACATATATCTAATAAGGGGGAGTCATGAAGAAAATAAACACTAAAAAAACACATCATGTTAAAAGATTTTGTGGGTCTGCATTACTAGTTGTCCTGGCTGCATGTGGCCATGGGACATGGATGGGACAGGCTTGCTCTAAGCTATTGGTTGCGGAACAAATAGGATGTTGGAAGAAAAGAGATCCTCTGGAAGGTAGGGTGGGCAGCTAACAGAGGGCCTGCTGCTGGTATTGGGATAGCTACCCTGGGAGTGAAGCATGCATTCTTCTTACACAATATGGCACAAGAGGCCTCTGAGGGGCACACAGGAGTGAAGGGAGCGCACCTCTGATGGGTCCTCCTCAGCTTGGTTCTTGTTGAGGAGGGAGGAGGTGGCCTCATATGTTAAAAAAAATCCCCTGAGACTGTGGAGTTGGGTTTTCTATGAGATCTGTCTCTGAGCCCGCTAGCTTTTCTTGTTCCAGAAAACCAGAAGAAAAGAATCCTTCCCATTTCTGTAAGTTCCAGAAACCTTATTCACTTTGGACGAGCTTAATACTGTCTTTAGTGCTAACTTGAGATCTGTAGGTGGTACCGGGGAGACAAAGGTGCAGACAGCTCTCTGAGTCATTTTAATATCATGAATGGCAAGACAAAATTAATGCATTGACCCAACATAAGGAGGTATAGGTTAAAGGAACTCAGGTGCTCTGCCTTGAGCTAGAAATGTGTCTACCCAATGGAGTAACACTGGCCATCTATGCCGACTTCAAAGATGTATTACCCAATGAATGTAGTTGGTAGGCCAGATCTTTCAGTCCATGAAGTCCATAGAATAATAATTATAATAGACACTGGTTGAGCAACTATAGGGATTGCCTGCTCTAAAAGGTTTGTTGAATGACTGAGAATCAAGTTCTGCCAAGGAAGAAGAAATAAAGATATGAGAAAGTGATATAGGCCTGGCAGAGCTCCTATCCAAGGAGGAGCCATGGCCAAGGCCAAGACCAGAGAACCTCAGAGGATAAGAGGTAAGGCAAGTCAGGCATGTGGTACATCTGCAATCCCAGCACTCAGGAGGCTGACGCAGGAGGATCGCAAGTTTGAGACCAGCCTGGGCACATAGAGAGAGTTTCTCAACTTCCTGCCACTGCCCTTCCCAAAACAAAAGAAGATAGCAAGGCAGAAGGTTTTGTCACTCATTTCTGATTGTTGAGTAGGGATCACTAGTTGGAGCCAACCTTAGAAAGACCTTCTGCATCTCTACCACGCTTCCTGTCAAAATTTGGCAGTAGCTGGAACCTCCATTCATGTGTAAGCAGTACCATGCTCCCTGTCTGTGCTCAGAGTCTTATTCCCAACTCAGAGAAGCCACATTCAGTTTACCCCTTTACAAGAATTAACATTTAATCTCATTAGATTTTGATGATAGGAAAGACTTTATCCATTTCCTTATCCATTTTCTCAGCAAATGTTCTTTGTGCAAGCTATTGAGGAGGATGTGTGGGCCACCTTCTCCAAGCCCAAGGTCTGGGAAAGTGATGACACCCCACACACACCAATACAGCTCTTTCACAGTAATGGGATGATGATTCTGACACTAGTATAATGTCAATGATGAACTGTAATTAACCAGTTTTTGACCCAATGGTTGGAAACTTCTTAAGCCTATATGCTGAAAGAGGAGCTGGGCAGGAGTGTACAGGCAGCTTGTGATGCTCAGAGTAGGCAGAGCCCAGACAAGGGCTGTAACCAGGACTAGATCAAAGAAGCAGTATGGGGCCAAGTGCAGTGGGGCACAGCTGTAATCCCAGCACTTGGGAGGCTGAGGCAGGAGGATTGGGAGTTTGAGGCTAGCCTGGGCTACATAGCAAGACTGTGTCAAAAAAAGAAAAGACAAACAAACAAAAACCCAACAATATGAGCAAGATCAGCCTGAGACACTGGTCTTTCAAGGAGCACACCTCCTTATGGATTTTGCTTCTTCTACTTGTGGTCTCTGATGTCCTCCTGTTCCATTTCTGGGAGTGGATTGAGTGTGGAGAAGAAAGGCCCGCGTTCCTACACATAATGCTTTTCTGGGTTGTGAGTGGTCCAATTGGTTGTTTTTAGTCTGAGATCCAAGGGCCTGTCAACATTGAGACTCTATCCCCTAAAACTCTCAAGGTCTGGGTACTTGAGCTCCTCACAGGTGTCACCTGCCATCAGAGCAGTTACCTATGCTGCTGGGAGGGTCAGAGGCAGCTTCCTGGTGTCAACTAACCTGAGTAATTTCCGAAGGGCAGCGAGTAAAAGTTGGTGCACTTGACTGAGCACAAGGCCTTGATTTCTCTCAGCTTTGGCTGCCAGGCCAGCCAACCAGAGGCTAATAGAAATGTGCTGCTTTGGGTGAGGAAGAGGGAAAACAGGGGCCCCATTGAGAGCACCTACCAAGCTAGCTCCCACTTTGGCACTGAAAATGGTCAATTTTAGCTGATCAGGGTCATTTCGCAACTGGGTTATGTGATTCCCAAACATTACCTCTTATCTCTAGGTAGAGGTGTGAAAACAGAACCGACTTGGCACAGACTGGCTGCCTGAAGGAGGGTCTTTGTGTGAGGCTCAAGATGTATAGTGTGGAAACAACCCGCGATGCCACCTCAGATCCCTGCTGCCTCATCAATTTTTGCTTTTCTTCAACTGAGACCAGATCCTGGTCTGCTTGCATCAGAAGGTATCTGTGAGCCCCGTAATGAAGAGAGATAACACTTGTGCCACTATGCGGGGAATTCCCTGCCTGGGGTGAACTGTAGCCCGAGTTGTTGTTGTTAGGTGCTGTCAAGTGGGGTCTGACTCATAGCAATCCTCATAGGGTTTTCAATGGCTGATGGTTTTGAGATTGTTTTGAGAATGGGCTGCCACGTCCTCCCATTTTTGCCATGCTGAGGCTTGAACCCAGGGCCCCAGAGAGCACACAGTGGCCCTTTACCAACCGAGCTAAACCCCATCCCCAGTGACCTACTTAAATGCTCGTGGATGTTTCCCAAATGTGTAGTGGAGCCTTTTGCACAGAATGCAGCCAACACTGCTCACTGCTCTCTCGGGAGTAAGAAGCAAGATGGCGCTGTGCCAACAGCCTCACAAAGTGGCGTTGTTAGCTCACCTTTAGATGTTCCTGTGTGGCTTCACTGGAGCAGAGGAGGATCTGCTTACACCAACAGGCTCATATTGATTCTTCCGGGGGATGGGAACGACAATGCTGGCCTCTGTTAGTCTCTGGAGTGTGTTGGAAGCGCTCAGCCAATGCTGGAGGGTGTCCTGTGATCCATCTTGGTTGGTGTGATACTCAATTACACCCCTGGAGTGTGAGCTCATTCTTGGGCCTCAGAAAACAAGTTTCTGACTAAGTTGGGGGTAGAGGGAAAGCTTCAGGCTCCGATTCTTTAAGAAGCCTATTGTCTCCTGGAAGTGAGTTGAGGGTCTTCCTTCTCAGAGTTGGGTCCCTGGAAAACTGGAGCCCAAGGGCTTATCCCTAAAATATGTGACTGAGAAATCTGCAGGACTTAAATACTTCTTTCCCTCTAGTCATTTAAATCATAGTCATGGCCTCATGTTAAATTTTTTTTTTTTTTTTTTTTAGAAAGGGTCTCACTGTGTAGTCCAGGCTGGCCTCAGATTCAAGATCTTCCTGCCTCCCATGTGCTGGAATTGCAGGTCTGTGCCACCTCAGGTAGTCTTAGCTGTCATTTTACTGTAAAGTCTGAGGCCAGCTCTCTGCAGTACCCCAATAGACATGCCAGATTTGTGTCCCCCTTCTATATTCTTCCAGGGACTGATAGTCATTCGCTCCCACGCTATGCCCTAAGTCATCATATTCTTACAAGACTTTCTTTTAGCAGATCAAGGAATCTACAGCTCTGCTGACGTGGTGTCATCAGTATATGAACTTCATAAAATCGGTAGAGTCCCCAGTGACTTTCAAGAAACCCTTTATCCCTCACATTTTACCCTCCTTCTGTCTTAAAAGTTACCCAAATTGAAGTCAAGCATGGTGGGATACCTGGAATTCCAGCACTCAGAAGGTTGAGGTAAGAGTTCAAGGCCAGCCTGGCTATATAGGGAGACTCTGTCTCAAAAAGAAAAAAGAAAAAAAAAAAAAAGAAAGAAAGAAAGCTTTCCACCAGGCTCAGAGGCACACACCTATAACCCTAGCAATTTGGTAGGCAAAGGCAGGAAGATCTCAAGTTTGAGGCCAGAGGCAGCCTGAGCAACTTAGTGAGATTCTGTCTCATGATTAAAAAAATGAAAAAAGGGGGCTGGGAGTGCAGCTCAGTGTAGAGCACTTGCAAAGATATGCTGGGTCCTGGGTTCAACTCCCCAGTTTGCAATAAACAAACAAAACAAAACAAAAATACTCTCTAATTTGGAGAGAGGACCCTTGCTGGGTCTCTATATAGAGCTCTGGGATAGCTTAGCCCATTCCCTCAACTCTAATGGCCTTTTTTCAGTCTGTTTTCCACTTAGGAACCAAACATGGGAGTCAAGTGTTCCACTATTGAGTTACCCCCAGCCCTGGGGTGAATTTTCTAAAATGAACATCTGCATGTCATTCCCATGCTCCAAAGATTTTCATCAGTTTCCTATAGTTTTTTTGGGGGGAGAACAGTATAAAAACTTCATATGGCATTTGGAGTCCTTGAAGATCTGCCACCTTCTTCCCTCTCTCTCCCTACTGCTAAATTTCTTCAAGCCAGTTATGATCTCTTCCAGCCTCCCATGACTCTCCCCTTGTGACTAGTTTCTGCCTTTTCTTCCAGACTATGGAGAGCAATGACAGGGATGGTAGCTCATTTGTATTACTGTCCTTAGTACCTTATAGGGGCTGGGATTTAGCTCAGTTGGTAGAGCACTGCGCTGCAGTCTCTGAGGTCCCAAGTTCAATTCCCAGCACTGCAAAAAATGGGAGAAGAACCTGGTAATCCACTCCCAAGGCAATCCCGAAACAGTCAGCCATTGAAAACCCTATGAGGGTCGCTATGAGTCGGATACCGACTTGACGGGCACCTAACAACAACACAACAGTACCTTATAGAGGTAGCAAACTACAGGTGCACTCTATAATTGTTTGCTGAGTCATTTTAATAAAAATCTTCCTAATATGTATTATGTGCCCTCTTAAACAAAGTGATCTCAACCAAATGTAACTATTTTGGGCTGGCTTCATTGTTTTCCTGAGTAGGCTATGTTAGACCACAATTATATCTTGATACTGTGGAGTCCCCAGGTTCTAGAACTGGGAAGGAAAGGAAGGCATTTCTGAAGCCTTTTCTTTTCTTTTTTCTTTTTCTTTTCTTTTTCTTTTCTCCCCTCCTCCTCCTCCTCCTCCTCCTCCTCCTCCTCCTCCTCCTGCTCCTCCTCCTCCTCCTCCTCTTCTTCTTCTTCTTCTTCTTCTTCTTCTTCTTCTTCTTCT
>VMDO01007337.1:0-20665 GCA_007922755.1 Pedetes capensis
TTTGGTTTTCTGCCTCCAGCTCTTTGCAGATGTCATTATAATATTTGTTTTTGTCTTCTAGAGCTGCCTTTTGAAATCTTCTGTTTAAATCCTTAACTTCATCATGTCTTCCTTTTACTTTGGCTGCTGGATGTTCAAGGGCAAGTTCCAGTGTCTCTTTTGATGTGTAATTTGGTCTTTTCTTTTTTTCTTGTCTTTTGAATAACTTTTTGCTTCCTTCTTGAATGATACCTTTTATGTCATGCCACAACTCCTCTGGTCTCTTATCATTTGTGTTGAATGCATTAAACCTATTCTTGAGGTGGTCTCTGAACTCAGGTGGGATATACTGAAGTTCATACCCTGGCTCTCGTATACTTGTTCTAATTTTCTTCAGCTTCAGTTTGAACTTGCATATGAGAAGTTGATGGTCTGATCCACAGTCAGCACCTGGTCTTGTTTTAACATTTGATATAGAGCTTTTCCATCATCTCTTTCCATACATGTAGTCAATTTGATTCCTGTATGTTCCATCTGGTGAAGTCCATGTGTCTGTTTTATACTGGTGAAAAAATGTATTTGCAATGAAAACGTCATTGGTCTGACAGAATTCTATCATGCGATCTCTAGCTTTGTTTCTGTCACCAAGACCATATTTTCCAACTACTGAGCCGCCTTCTTTGTTTCCAACCTTTGCATTCCAGTCACCAGTGATTATCAGTATGTCCTGATTGCATGTTTGATCTATTTCAGTTTGCAGAAGCTAGTAGAAATCTTCCTTCCTTCATTTGTGGCCTTAGTGGTGGATGCATAAATTTGAATAATAGTCATATTAACTGGCCTTCCTTATAGACGTATGGATATTATTCTATCACTGACAACATTGTATTTCATGACAGATCTTGAGATGTCTTTTTTGATGATGAACACAACCCCATTTCTCTTTAATTTGTCATTCCCAGCATAGTAGACCTTATGATTATCTGACTCAAAATGGCCCATGCCAGTCCCTTTTGGCTCACTGATGCCTAGAATGTCAATGTTTATGTGCTCCATTTCTCTTTTAATGATTTCTAATTTACCTAGATTCATGCTACATACATTCCATGTTCCAATTATTAATGAATGTTTACAGTTATTTCTCCTCATTTTGAGTCGTGCCACATCAGCAAATTGAGCACCCTGGGGCTTTACTCCATTTCCATCATCATTGTAGACTCTACTTGGAGGAGGCAACTCTTCCCCAATAGTCTTTTGAGTGCCTTCCAACCTGGGGGGCTCATTTTCCGGCACTATATCTGACAGTGTTTCTTTGCTATCCATAGGGTTTTCAATGGCTAGTTGTTTTAGGAGTGGCTCACCAGTGCCTCCTCCCTAGTCTGTCTTAGTCTGGAAGCTCAGCTGAGACCTGTCCACTATGGGTAACCCTGCTTGTATCTAAGATACCAGTGGCATAGCTTTCAGCCTCATAGCAACACACAAGCCCCCACAGTGCGGCAAACTGACAGACATGTGTGGGAAGATTATTATGTAGGATTGCTCATTTTAAAGCATCAAAGATCAAGCAGAATCATTGCTATGAACTGTAGGATATAGAGTTTGGGGTTTAGAAGGGCCACTATATGGATCTGATAGTTCGATGATTCTCAACTACATTTTTCCAAATCGATGCATGTGTATACTACACCTACACTTCTCACAACTAACAGTGCACTAATATACTTGCATCCTTTGCTTTCCACCATGAAAAATGTTTAGCAGTTGATGCACAAATAGATAAAGATATGGTACATACACACAATGGGCTGGGGTTTAGCTCAGTTGGTAGAGTGCCACTCTGCCCTCTCTGAGGCCCTCAGTTTGATCCCCAGCACCGCAAAACCAGGAGAAGTACGTGCCAATCCACTTCCAAACCAATCCCGAAACAATCAGGCATTGAAAACCCTGACTCGACAGCACCTAACAACAACAACAACAACAACAACAACAACAACAACAACATACACTCAACAGAACACTATTATTCAGCCTTTACAAAAAGGAAATCCTGCCATTTGTGACAACAGGGATGACTCTGGAAGAAATTCTTCTTAGTGAAATAAGCCAGGTACCAAAAGACAACTATGGTGTGATCTCACTTATAAGTGGGAGAAACAGTGGGTTGGGTTTGGTTAACCACTGGCATTTTGGGTGTACTGGGGCAGGGGAGAAGAGGGAGAAAATGATGGTTGTGAAGAAGGCACCCTGGCGGTGGCAGCTGGGAAGTAATATTAGAATTTTCCTGCAGGTCAAGGGAGACCATACACATTTCTAGGGCCAAGAGTGTTGTAGGCCTGCTGAAATTTAACCAAGAATGCACAACTGGGAACCCAAAATGCTCAGAACATGAAGAGTCAATTCTTAATACATTTGGCAATGAAAACAGGCTTGGTCTGCAATGAGGACTTACACCAAACCTGCCCGGCGCTGGTCTGAAACTATGAGTGGATTTATCCACTTAATGGATGTCTGTGCAAAAATATGAGCTGGTAGCCATGGCGCACACCTGTAATCCCAGCAACTCAGGAGGTGGAGGCAGGAGGATCACAAGTTCGAGCCCAGAGGCAGCCTGTGTAACTTAGCAAGACCTTGCCTCAAGATAAAAAATAAAAGAGTATATGCGAGATCCTGGGTTCAGCCCCTCAGTGTCACAAAGAACGAACGAACGAACGAAAGAAAGAAAGAAAGAAAGAAAGAAAGAAAGAAAGAGAGAAAGAGAGAGAGAGAGAGGAAGGAAGGAAGGAAAAAGAAAGAAAGAAAGAAAGAAAGAAAGAAAGAAAGAAAGAAAGAAAGAAGGGAAGGAAGGAAGGAAAGAAAAAGAAGAAAAAGAAAAACAAAGAAAATGAGAAAAAGAATAGGAAATAAAAAGAAAAGAAATAATAATGTGCTAGAACAGGAGGTGCTGCCTCAGACCCTGCTGTGGAGATGTTGTTGTTGTTGTTAGGTGCCGTCGAGTCGGTATCCGACTCATAGCGACCCTCATAGGGTTTTCAATGGCTGACTGTTTCGGGATTTCCTTGGGAGTAGATTGCCAGGTCCTTCTCCCATTTTTGCAGTGCTGGAAATTGAACTCGGGGCCTCAGAGACTGCAGCACAGCACTCTACCCACTGAGCTAAATCCCAGCCCCACACTGTGGGGCTGGAGTTACTTAATATTTAGTATGCAAATCATGCCTGTAGCCGTACCACTGTGGTGTCTGATCCTGTCAGATGTCAGAAGCTAAGCAGGGTTGGGCCTGGTTAGTACTTGATTAGGAGACCGCCTGGGAACACCAGGTGCTGTAGGCTTGGGAGAAGGACCCGGCAACCCACTCCCAAAAAGCAATCAGCCATTGAGAATCCTACAAATAGCCGAGAAGCACTGACAATAGTGTTCATCTGTTGTAGATAGGGTTTTTATGAGTCAGATACTGACTCAATGGCACCTAACAACAATGTATATCATATGGCCTTCCTAACATCTGGAACATTACAAAATACAGCAGGCCCCAGGAATTCTGAATCCCCTCTCATCTCCACCCTCTTTTTTGTCAAGATCCAGTGCACCGTACTGTCTGACCTCTCTGAGAAGAATGGGTGGAGATGGAGAATAGCTGAGATGGAGAGTCCAATTCTGGTAAGAGGGGGCTTAAACTGTAGTGTGGCAGAAGAAGTAGAGAGAAGGAAATAATTATTTCAAAATAATTTAGAGACAAATCAGCAGGGTTTGGTTACTGTCACATGCAGCATTGGGGTGGGGATAGGGACAGAGGCTCGCCAGTTTCCTCTTGACTCCTGGGGTGGATGGTGGCACCATTACTAGGCTAGTCTCCTAGGAGGTTGAGCCAGTTCAGAAAACAGCATCAGAGGTTCAGCTCTGAACACGGAGTTGGAAGAAGCACCAACATCCAGACCACGCTGTCCAGCAAAGACAGCGGACTGCACACGCCCTCAGGAGACATGCACTGCAAAGCATGCTGCAGCATTAAAATTTCCTACATGGATCTTGACAAAAGAAAAAGGTGGAGATGAGAGGGGATTCAGAATTCCTTTCCACTCAGCACAGAGAAAAAGCAGAGAACCCTGCCAGTCTCCCCAGCAAGTCCTCAGAGACAGTTTGTCATGTACAGTCCACACAGGTGTCAGAAGATGAAATTGAGCCTCTTAAATGCCTGGACCTTCTGTCCCTCCTGCCTGCTGATGTTGGCCTGGTCACATACAAAGCTGTTTGCTCTATCAAACCAGATTAGCCCGCAAACACCTCTCCCTGGTGCTTCTACTACCTGGCAATGATGTCACCACCCGTGTCACCCTTTGTGATTCCAAAGAGGTAAGTTACACGGTGAGCAACACGGCAGCAACTCAAGCACCAGGTATAACAAGAAAATAAAGAGACATCCCTGGCTTTTGTTTTCAGAGTATTATTTTTTATTTGTTTGTTGTTTTTGTTTTTCTTTGTTGAATCATAGAGGTGGAAGACTGGATTTGTGCATCTTTTTTAAATGGTGGGATAAGAAGTCCTGTGGTCTTCTAAGCTGGCTTTTTGTTAAGTGGAAGTAGACACACTGGTAAGACAACCCCAAGTCCTTCCACCTCAGCACCATCAGAGCTTGATTCCTTGTCCATGGATTTTCTACTCTCTCTGGGCAATCTCTGAAGTGATTTCAAAATCTTGTGTAAAATGTATGCCTGGCCTCCAGCACAAACCCCTGACCTCCAAGCAGAAGCGAATGCACAATGACATCCCTAGCAAAGAGTCACCAGCAAGCTAGATTCATTCAAATGTGTAGCTTCACCATGGACTGCAAAGTCACTTGCTGCTAAACAAATTTTTCCCGCTCAGTGACTTGGAAGGACAGCACTGCTCAGGGGCTATTTTTGGTTTGGGCTTTAGAATTTGTCATTCTCTATCTAGGGATAGAGAATCTAAGGCTCCATCTCAGGTAGGGGAAAAGGCTAAGAGGAAGTAAAAAGAACCACTAACATAGTGTTAATAATATGTGTTCATGGGGTGTGGGGCAATTTGGCTTTATTTCCTTTTAAATTGACAAATAAAAATCCCAGGTATGGTATAAAACATGATGCTTTGGAATATGTGTACATTGTGGAATGGCTAAATCAAGCTAATGAGCACAGGCAAATAAATATTCTCATGCCCAAATGTGAACTAGCACCCGTACAAACAATTCATACTTTAATGGGCTCCTTTTTAAGTAGCTAAGCAGGACAGCTGGAACATGTAATTAATATGTCCACTCAATTCCATTTAATATTGGGCAAACATTGCATACTGCTAGGCACAAATGGCCTAATTTCTACCCAGACAGATTATAGCTGATTTGCTTACTGCCCTCCAAATGAAAGAAAGTCTTCATGTCCACTTCTAGGAAGCAAAGTGAGGCTTTGACTGGACCTCTTTGCCTTGACGCATAACTTGTTTTTGGACCATCAGTCCATAACCTTACAGTCTCCACCCTCATGTCCTATCTTCAATACCAAGTCCTGTAGTCTAAGGACAGTTAAGTCACCACAGGACATTTGTGTTCATTCTTCCCTCTCCTCACTCAGTGCAAACATCTGAATTCTTGCATTTGTTTCAAGTACTCAGCACCTAAGACAGCCCAGTAACTAACTGAACAAGTTTATAATTTTTTTTGTACATTTGTCACATGGCCCTTAATATAGTTCTTTGAGTGTGCTCAGGACCATTGGGTGTGGTTCCCAATTTAGCCTCCTGACACTCACGTGTTTCTGAGATAAAAACAGCCAACCAGGAATTTTTGAAATTTAACTGCTGTTCTGAACTAAAAGTATAGAGCTAATCATTACAAAGCACATCAAAAAAAGACATTCTATTTGATGTTACATTTGTTGTTGTCATTGGGTGCCATAGAGTTGGGTCTGACTCATAGCGACCCTATGTACAACAGAACAAAACACTCCCTGGCACTGTGCCATATCTGGAACTATTGTCAGTGCTTCTCTGCTATTCATGGTTTTCAATGGCCAATTGCTTAGGGAATGAGCTGCCGGGTCCTTCTCCCAAGCCTATAGCTCCAGGTATTCCCAGGTGGCCTCCCATCCAAGGACTAACCAGACCTGACCCTGCTTAACTTCCAAGATCAGATCTGATCAGATAGATGCCAGGGTGGTATGGCTGTAGCTGACCTTACATGGATGCTTCAATTTCCTCCATTTTTTATTTTGCTTGCACGTTGCCTTTGTTGTATCCTGTGAGTCAACCCACTTTCTCCTAGAAAGGGGGTGGTTTCCCAGACAGAAGTTTGGATTCAAATCCAGGTGGAGGACTTTCTCAGACTCCAGGCCAGGAACACTGTCCCTACCCTACCTACCCTACCTACAGACCTACCCACTTCCTGGCACGTGGCTTCCAGCCTACATGGTGCAACTGTAGGGAACTGCAGTCCGGGGAAGATCCTGACACCGATTCCCTTCCTCCAAATCCTCCATTTGCCTGCTACTTATCATATTTGAGGCACTCTCCTGATATACAAGCACAGAAAAGGGAGCTGACTTACATCAGGACTCCTGATGGGCCAGGATCGCACCTGCATCCAGCATCTT
This sequence comes from Pedetes capensis, assembly GCA_007922755.1. Classification (NCBI taxonomy): domain Eukaryota; kingdom Metazoa; phylum Chordata; class Mammalia; order Rodentia; family Pedetidae; genus Pedetes; species Pedetes capensis. The sequence continues at coordinate 6,583 of VMDO01007337.1, forward strand.
GGCCTCACAAGAGCCCTGGAAGATGGACCAGTTATAATGTACTTTCTAATTAGTTATGATATAATTAGCATCCAATAAGCTACACACAGGTGTATAATTTGATAGTCTTGACATATTTACACTTGGCAAATCAAGATTGTTAATGTATCCATTGCCCACAAAGTCATCCCACCCACCTCACCCCTCCTCACCTCTGCCTGTCCTACTCATCTCCAGGCAACTGCTGATATTTCTAGAACTCTACATTCATTTCAACTTCTAAAATTATACTCAAGTGGAAACATACAGTATGCGCTCCTCTTTTGTCTAGCTTGTTTCATTCACTATATTTATTCTGAGGTTCCTCCAGTTTGCCGCATGACTCTGTAATCCATTCTTCCTTCTTGCTGGGTGGGGTCACACTGTATAGATATGCCATGGTTTGTTTATTCATCTATTTTTAGTGAGATTTTTCACAGCTTTGGACTATTACAAATAAAACCATATGTCTTTGCAGGGTCATATGCTTTTAATTCTATTGGGCATCCAATAGAACTATGTGGGGGTTTTGTGGCTGAATCACATGGTAGTTTTAAGAATCTGTCACAATGTTTTCCAGAAAAGTTATGCAATTTTATATTCCCACTAGTTGTGTATGAGAACTCCAGTTCCTCCAAATCTTCACCAATGCTTACTATAGAACTTTAAATCAGCGCCCTTTCAACAGGTGTGAAATGCTATCTCATTGTGGCTTAATTTTGCATTTCTCTAATGAGTAGTGATGTTGCGTGTCTTTCGTGTGTTTACTTGCCATTGGTATATGCCTTCGGGAAGTGTTTGTTCACATCTTTGGCCCATTTTTTAACTGGGTTGTTTATTTTCTTCAGTTTTGAGAGCTCTTCATATATTCTGGATATATGCTTTTATCAAATACATGATTTACAAATGCCACATTCTCTTAATTACTACAACTTTATAAGACATCTTGAATTCATATAGTATGAATCCTCCAAATTTGTTCCTTTTCAGAGTTGGTTTGGCTATTCTAGATTCTTTGCATATCAGTATGGATATCAAGATCAGTTTATTAATTTCTAAAAATTAAATAACATAAAAATGCTGGTAAGATTTAACTTAAGACTGCTTTGGATCTATCATCAACTTATAAGAAACTGACATTATGGCAACAAATAAACATGCAATGAATATGCAGGGCATTAGTCTTGAATATCTTTTTTCATTTTTATTCCTACATATTTCATATTTTAATCTTAATACATGGTATTTTGTCAATATCTGATTGGTCATTAATAAGATGTAGAAATACAATAATTTCATATGCTGACCTTGCCACTTTGCTAAACTCACTTTTGACTTATGATAGCTTTCCTGTAGATTCGATCAAGTTTTCTACACATGATCATGTCATCTGCCCAAAAAAAGACATCTTTTTTTGGGCACTGTGGCACATTCCTGTAATCCCAGCACACAGGAGGCTGAGGCAAGAGGATCATGAGTTCCAGGCCAGCGTGGACTACATAGAAAAACTCTGTCTCAAAAACAAACAAACAAAAAAAATTTTTAAATAAAAGATAGTTTTTCTGTATGGGTGCCTTGATTGCTTTCTTTTGCCTTGCTGTACTGCATAGGAGGATCTCCAGTGCAATAGAAGTGGTAAGAATGGACACCTTTGTCTTGTTTATGAGTTTTGAACTGGTGCTCCCAGGATTTCCTAAGTAGGGTGTTCACTGCAGATTCCCCATAAACACTCTATCAGGTTGAGGAAGTTTCTTCCTATTCCTAATTTGTGAGAGTTCTATCAGGAATGATTTGGATTTTGTCAAATGCTTTTTTTTTCTGTTTATTGAGATCATGTGGTATTTATTTCATAACAGTGAATTACACTGATCGACTTTTTATTAAGCACCCTTGCATTCTTGGGACTAACACTATTTGGCCATGATATATTATCTTTTTTATGTGTATATTCAAAGGTTAATGATCTATGGTTTTCTCTTCTTGTAACATTTCTCTCTGGTTTAATTTATAAGTTTCAAAGTATTCCATGTTCTTCAGTTTTCTGAGTTTATCTTAAGATAGCATTTCCTTGTTCTTAAATGTTGGGCAGAATTTACCAATGGTGCCCTCTTAGAGTTTTGTGGGAAGGTTATTCATTAAAAATTCAATTTCTTTACTAAAAATAGGACTATTCATGTTATCATTTGGTCTTGAGTGAACTTTTATATTTGGTATGTTGTGTTTTTCAAGAAATTTGCCCATTTATCTAAATTATTGGATATATTAATTAGCATCAATTGTTCTTAATATTCCCCTATTTTAACAGCTGTAAAATCCATAGCTATGTCACTTCTTCTTTTTATATTTGTAATATGTGCTTACTTTCTTGTCTTCCTAATCTGTTTGGGTTGAGATTTATCAACTGTATCAATTCTGCACAAATTTTGTTTCATTATTTTTGATTGTTTTTCTGGTGTTTTGTTTTCTATTCCCTTAGTTTCTGCCCAGATCTTTATATCTCCTTCATTCTGCTTACTATAGGTTTAATTTTCTTTCCCATTTTTCTAGTTTCTTAAGATGGAAGAGTCTGCAGCCATACCCCTGTGGCACTGGATCCTGTCAGATCTCAGAAGCTAAGCAGGGTCGGACCTGGTTAGTATTTGGATGGGAGACCACCTGGGAACCCCAGGTGTTGTAGGCTTGGGAGAAGGACCTGTCAGCCCACTCCCAAAAAACATTATGTCATTGAAAACCCTATGAATAGCAAAGAAGCACTGACAATAGTGTTTTAGCTGTTGTACATAGGGTCACTATGAGTTAGACACTGGCTCAATGGCACCTAACAACAACAACAAGATGAAAGGGAGAATTATTGATTTGAGAAATTTTTTCCTCTCTACTATAGGAATTTGATGCTATAAACTTCCCCTAAATATTAATTTAGCAATGTTAGAGAATTTTCACATGTTGTATTTAATTTTTATTCAGTTCAAATTACTTTGTAATTTCACTTTTGGTTTCTTCTTTGAACTAAGAGTTAAAGTATGTTGTTTAGTTTCCAGTAATTGGGAAATACCCATAGACCTTTCTACTAATTTCATTAGTATTTCTACTAATTTCATTAGAATTTCATTGTTAGAGAACATGCTTGTCTTACTTGAATTCTTTCAAATTTATTGCAACTTGTTTTATGGCTCAAATAACTTGGCAAATGTTGCTTAAACATTTGAGAAGAATATTTTTCTATTGCTTGGTGGAGTGTTTTATAAATGTCAATCTTGTATTGATTGATAGTGTCATATATATATATGTATATGTATGTGTATATATGTATTATATATATATTTTTTAACAGTACTATGGGGTTGAAACCAGGGCCTGGCATATGATAGGCAAGTGCTCTACCACTGAGATGCACCTCCCAGCCCTCTTTTTTATTTTTTATTTTGTTTATTCATCTATTTTTAGTGAGATTTTTCACAGCTTTGGACTATTACAAATAAAGCCATATGTCTTTGCATGGTCACATGCACTGAAATCTTAAATCTTAAATTATAACTGTGAATTTATCTATTTCTCTTTGAAGTTTTATCACATCCCACTTATTTGGGGTTCTTATATTCTACATAACAGTTTATCATTAATCATCACAAAATGATCTTATTTATCCCTGGTAATATTCTTTGCTGTGAAATCAAGTTTGTCTGATATTAATATAGCCATACTTGCTTTCTTTTGATTGGTATTAGTATGATTTTTTTTCATCCATTTACTTTTAACCTTATCAGTGTCTTTATATTTAAAGTATATTTCTTGTAAAGAGAATGCAGTTGAACATTGATTTTTAGATCCAGTACAATACTCTCTGCCTTTGAGTATTTAGACCATTTACATTTAATATAATTATTAGTATGGATAGGTATAAGTTTATCCTCTTGTTATAACTCTTCATTGTTTTAGTGATTAATTTAGGGTTGATATCCCACATCTTTAACTTATTATGACATTATACCACTCTACATATAATATGAACACCCTACAATAACATGTGTCCATTCCTTCCCTTTCAGGTTTGTGCTATTGTTATTTTACCTTTGCATGTATAATAAACCCCAAAATGCATTAGTATTTTTGTTTAAGTAATCAATTAAAATGAATTAAACTATCTGAAAAACATTATATATTTACCCCTGTAGTTAATTTTCTGATGCTCATCATTCCTTTGTGTAGATCCATATTTCCATGTGTGATCTTTTTCCTCCTACCTGAAGAATTATAAGATTTTAACAATTGTAATATTAGCAATTGCCATTTATGATTTTAATCTTTCTTGCAGTATGGGTCAGCAAATGATGAATTCATCTTTTGCATGTCAGAAAATGTCTTTACCTTTGCTTTTGAAATATAGTTTTGCTAGGTATGTAATTCTAACTTGACAGCTTTGTTCTTTCAGTGCCTTAAGGAGCTAAACCATGCCTTCTTTCTCACATTATTCTTGACAGAAATCTACTGTTATCCTTAACTTTGTTTCTTTGTATGTAGCATGTGTTTTTAACTGGCTACTTTTAAGATTTCCTCTTAACAATTTCTTTGTATGTAGCATGTATTTTCAACTGTTATCCTTAGCTTTGTCTATTGTTATCCTTAATTTTGTCTACTGTTATCCTTAACTTTGTTTGTTTCTTTGTATGTAGCATGTATTTTTTTAGCTGGCTATTTTTAAGATTTCTTCTTACAACAGATTGTCAGCAATTTCATTATTGGTTCAAGTTTTTTTTATGTTCCTTATACTTAAGGTTCATTGAGCACCATGGATCTGTATGTTCATAGTTTTTACAAAATTTAGGAACAACATTTTTGAGACAGGGTCTCACTGTGTAGCACAGATTGACCTCAAACTCATGATCCCCTTGGCTCAGTCTCTTGTGTGCTGGGATTACAAATGTACCCAATCACACCCAGCTAGAAATTTTTTGACCAGCATTTATTCAAATATTTTTGTCTCTTCTCTCCTACTTTGGGGGGACTCCAATTACATATATGTTAAACTGCTTAAAGTTGGCCTACAGCTTTTTGATGCTCTGTTCAATTTTTTAAATTCCTTTTCTCCCTATCATTTTAGATAGCCTCTATTGCTATATTGATTTTTTTTTTCCTTTTGTGGTACTGGGGGTTGAACCCAGGGCCTCGGGCTTGCATGCTTTCCCGGTGCTAGACCACTGAGCTGCACCCCCAGCCCATTTTTTTACTTTTTGAGACAGGGTCTCACTAAGTTATGCAGACTGCCTCTGGTCTCTAACTTGCAATCCTCCTGACTCTACCTCCTGAGCCACTGGGATTACGGGCGTGAGCCACTGAGCCTGGCTATATTGCTATAATTTTGAGAGCATTCATCTCTTCTTTTGAAATATCTAAAGTGCCATTAATCTTGTCTAGTCTATTTTTGTCTCAGATACTGTAGTTTTTATCTTGGAATCCAATTTGAATCTCTTCTTATACCTCTCATGTCTTTTAACTCTTTGAAAATGTGAAATACAGTTATAGCTGTTTCAATGTATTTTTCTGCTCATTCTAACATCTCTGTAGTTGTAAGTCAAATTGAATTGGTTGGAGATTTTTTCTCCTCATTATGGGTTGTATTTTCCTGTTTCTTTGCATGTCTGGTGATTTGTTTTATTGGATACCAGACATTATGTGTTTGTGTGTACCTCCTGGGTGCTGGATACTTTTTATTCATAAAATATCATCGAGCTTTGTTCTGCAATAAAGTAACTTGAAAATAGTTTGATCTTTTCTTGGTGTTTCTTGTAAAATATATTAAGTAAGACTGAAACAGTATTTAGTCTAGGGCTAATTATTCCTCACAACTGTGGCAAGACCTTTCTGTGTCCTCTACCAAATGCTCTATGACTCTTGAGATCTTTCTAGACTGGCTGGTAGGAACATGCACCACCCCTGGAGTTAGTTCTGCCCTGTCCTCAGGCCGTTTCCTTCTGCTGGTGTGTTGATCAGTAAACAGCCCCTTGCTAGCCAGCAGTAACTAATCAAATGTATTTTTAATTGTTCATACATTTGTCACATGCTCCTTAATATAGTCCCTTGAGTGTACTCAGAGCCATTGGGTGTGGTTCCCAAATAAGATAGCCTCATGACAAGCTGTCACATGTTTCTAAGATAAAAACAGTCTCACAGGAATTTTGAAACTCAACTGCTGTGCTAAACTAAAAATACAGAATTCATTATTATAAAGTATGCCAAAAAGGTAAATTACTCCATACTGACTTTGTGTGTATGTTTTACCTTTCAGAGACACTTTTCGATTCAAAGTCAAACCAAGAACAAATCCTTTCAGGAACAACATTAAACACACAATTGAAAAATAACCAAAATAAGATTTCCCAAATGACCTGAGTCCATCATTTAAAATACTTGATTTAAGAGATGCTACCCTACTTGAAACCACATTCTAGGTCTTTTTCCTATGAAGCATAGTAATGGTATTTTTTCCATAAAGGAGACAAGAAATTAAAACTTTATGATATTTAGTTTCTGCCACTTCTACAAGAAGTAGGCACAAGATATAAATGGGGTATTTATAACTTATATGAAAACAAATTTTAATAATGGTTCCTACTTTCATAATCTTGGAACATAGTTATATCAATAAATTTTGTTGAATAAGTTAATGAGTTTCAAGAAAAAGTACCCCTTACTTAAATTAATTTTGGTCAGGGACTAAGCTATATACTGGATGTTATAGAAATATTGGAAAATCAGGGGGTTAGCTAAAAGTAAATTCAATTTTTGATAAATTTTTAAAGTTTTTTTAAAGTATTATATGTAATCCATGACTATAAAAAATAACTTTTATTATCCTATCTAAACAACATGAAAAATATTTATTGTTTCTATTTTGTTTTTGCCTGCAGCCATAGCCCTGTGGCATCCGATCCCGTCAGATCTCGGAAGCTAAGCAGGGTCGGGCCTGGTTAGTACTTGGATGGGAGACCACCTGGGAAAACCAGAAGCTATAGGCTTGGGAGAAGGACTTGGCAACCCCCTCCCAAAAATCAATCTGCCATTGAAAACCCTATGAACAGCAGAGAAGCACTGACAATAGTGTTTCCCCTGTTGTACAGAGGGTTGCCATGAGTCGGATACTCGACGGCACCTAACAACAACAATTTTGTTTTTAATTTTCCTATTAAGATGAGTTTCTGCTGTTTGAAAAACATCAACCCCAGTGTCTACTGAAACCAGCTCATTAAGACACAAAATAACTCATTTGAGATGCAACTTGGCCATTTCAAGATACTGATCCCCCTGGAAACCCATTAGGACCAGAACACAAATATGGAATATAGGATGGGGCCAAAACACTGAAATCTGTTTTCCAGCTCTGAATATGGACTAGAATGGGACTAGATTGTCTTTTCAGGCAGTTTAATTCCTGTAATTCAACAGGAAGCATTGTAAATAAAATTCTTCCATTCAATAATATACATCTCAATAGGAATAATCATTCTATACCTGAAACAAAATAAAGACTCTGAGACAAAAATAGTACAATTCAGCCTGATTGTATGGGAAATGTGTCAAGAAGAAACAGGAAGCACTTATATAGATACCTTGTTGTTGTTGTTGTTAGGCACTATGTTAGCATTTCCCTGGTATTCATAGGGTTTTCAATGGCTGGTTGTTTTGGGATTCTTTCAGGAGTGGGTTGCCAGGTCCTTCTCCTCTTTTTGAGGTGCTGGGGATCAAACCCAGGGCCTTAGAAAGCACAGAGCAGCATTCTACCAACCAAGCTAAACCCAGCTTTCACTACAGGCACATTAGAGACACTATAAAATTTAAGTTGTTTTTTTGAAGCAGTTCATCAGAAGTCGCCCCATTTCTCATTTGTACCCACTTACCAAAGAGTTACTCAAAATCCTCATCCATCTCCAGATGGCTCTTCAGATGCTGGGTGTATAACATCTTGTAAGTACTCAGCCCATAGGCTTAACCCAACCAGTTCAGCTATGGAATAGGGGAGAGGTTCTTTTGTTGCTCTTCTTTGAATACTACTCTAATTCAATTAGCTCTCATTTCCTAAGCCAACTTTAAAATCATAAAACTCTTCTGGGGAAATTGTAAATACCATCCACCATACTACATTTCCTTATATTCTTGAATCAAACCCACACTCTTTCAATAGTTTTAGAGGTCTACAAAATCAGAGCAGATTAGAATCCTGTGCAGATAGGATTCTCAGATGAGCAGAGCTCTGTAAAATGTTGAAAGGATGCAGATTAGATTAGATAATGCATGGCACTTCTGGTTATTCTACAACAAGCATCTCAACATGCCTACTCTTAAATGCAGTTTAGGGAGGGGAGACCCAAGAAAGTGGGAATCGATGGTGCCCCTGTACCCGGAAAAGGAAATAAAAGCAAGCCACAAGACAGCCAGAAGCTGATTAACTACAGAGCTGTAATTCTGGTGAAGACAAACAAAACAAAGGGTTTTATCCCTCTGACCAAGATGTACAATTTCGTCTACTTACGCCTACTTACGTTCCAGCGGGATGAGGCATGTTCAAGCTTTTGTCAGTTCTTTCAGTCCAGGAAATGATGGCTTCATTGAGCTCTCTCGCCCCCAGAGGACATCACAAATGTATTCTGGATAACATTTTGGAATCTCATTGTCTTTTCTTAGATTTTTTTTCAGGAAGGGGAAGATGGGAGCAGGGTGGTCTCCATTCTGCTGATTTCTAAAGGAACCCTTTTACTGCCAAGCAGCAGCCAATCTACTGGGACAATCAGTACCATCAAATTCGAGGACACCCTCTTAAAATCCTGTCCTGCTTAAGAGTATTTTAACAGGGGCTCTTCTAGAGTTCTTATACATTGTTGTTGTTGTTGTTGTTGTTAGGTGCCCTCAAGTCCAATGTATAGCAACCCTCATAGAGTTTTCAATGGTTGATAGTTTCATGATTGCTTCAGAAGTGAATTGCCATGTCCTCCCATTTTTGTGGTGCTAGGGATCAAACCCAGGCTCTCAGAAAGCACAGGGTGGCACTCTACCAACTGAGCTAAATACAAATTAAATACATCATTGAAGGAGAGTGAAGTTCATAGAAGATTACCAATGTTGTCCTGATTGCCTTATCACGTGGACATCCTAGGCTAATGGTGCCTTAAGTGGGTGCCACGTATCTGTCTAATCACTGAGGTAGAATCCAGCATGGTATTTAACTATCAAGATCAGAATGTCGTTTGTTTTGGTTTGTTGTTATTATGTCCCCAGTCCTGTTTCATGTCACACAGCAGTTGCTCAACACATATTTAAAGAATGAACTGGATAAAGATTGTTATATTTTCACCTCTTATTTTCCTATTTTTATTAACATGAATGAAGTGGGTGGGGGACCAAAATAAGTAATATTAGCTAAAACTCAAAAGGTAACCTTCCCTTAGGGAAACCAAGAGCAACAGCTGAACATTCTGAATAAGGGTGCAAGTAAGGCTGGCGTAGCAGAGCTGGGATGACTATGGTTCTGATCACACTCAGAACCAGCGGCCTTCCACAGGCGCTGGGAACACTGCAAGACTGGAGCTGGCCAATCGGCCCCACTTTCTACGTCCTCTCAGTCAGTCAGTCACCTCGCAAACATCAGAGGAGGATTTGATGAGCCCAAGTCCTCAAACTTCAAAGCCCTTTCTTGACACATGTAGAGGTCCAGAGAAGCTGTAACCCTCTTTTCTGTAGTTCCTGCTCACCCTTTGCATTTCACTTTTGACGTCACAACCCAGGGCCCTCCTAAGTATGGGTCATGTGCACCTCACATTCCACAGCCAGGAACCTTCCTTATCCCAAGATCCATCACAATATAACATGTATATTTGTTTCAGTTCTGTGGGTGCCATCAGCCACGGGGCCTGTCTTCCCTATCAACGATGCCAGCTCTACATAACGGATGAAGAATAGAGGGGAGTGAGAAGAAGGAAAACTAGGAAAAGAAGGATGTAGAGAGGGACCATAGGGTCAGCTACACAGTAGAGGGATGTTTGGAGTATTCCTTCCCTCTGAAAGACAGCTGTAATTCTCCTATCCTCACCGACTGGGCAAAGCCCTGTCATCATTAGTAAGAAGCAGAAATCTCATAAAGCTGTCATTTCTCAGCTTTGTGCACAGGCATATGCTAGAAGCCAGAGGCAGTGGCCAGGTGGAGCTTACAGAATGTTGCACAACATCCCACAAATGGTTAGGGAAAAGCCTGCATAAGTAATTGTAAAAATCCGTGTCTCCAAGCTGAGCCATGAGCATTATCAATAAGGCTTGCCTTGCCCTGTGGAAGGAGGGCCCAACTGGCTGCCCAGCTCTGGGTATGCTCCTTATACAACTTCTCCTTTTGACTCCTTAGCTACTGGTATCAAATTTTCCTGGCTAAGTCTGCATTTATCAATGCAAATCAACTAGAACCACAAACATAATTTAAGAGACCTTCCAAAGTAGGAGGGGCAGGCAGGGGACAAGGATCAGTTCCAGGTACCACTGCCAAGAGCTTTTCAGATTTCCAGTAGGCCTATGATTTTTAATGAAAGTTAAATTTTAAAAATATTTTCCACAATATAAGCTCGCATATAATTGGAGCACAATGAGAATTGTAAGAATTTTCTCACTTTACTATTAACCAAAATTGCAAAGAAGCCCCACGGTAGTTGTCTGACCTCAGAGCCAGAGGCGTATCTAGCATCTTGACAGCTGAAGCAGGCAATGAATACAGCAAGGAGAAAGGACAGTGGGAAGACTCCTCTTCACTTCCCAAAGAAAATTATAGAAGAGGCTACTTCTTATTTCTGCAGGTTCTTCCCTGATGAAGAAAAGATTACATCAAAATATTTTTTCTAAAGGCCTAGGGTGACCACAGAGGCCCACTGCAAGCAAAAAGTTTTTAAAAATCATTTGAAGACCCTCTTCATATATTTTTAGCCATAGAATGGCCAAGGCTCATTCTACCAACCTGAATCCCTGGATTTTGGACTGTGTACTAAAGGAGGTAGAGACAAATCATTGTTATAATTCCTTGCCATTGCACTTTTAAGAATAACATGTCAGTTTAAAAGTGGGCAATACCCACTGAAACACGTGGATCTTCTAGCAGTATGCAGACCACACACACACACACACACACACACACACACACACACACACCCCTACCTGAGGGCCTTCGTGACTGATATATCTGAATCCATCTGGCGTGTTCCCCACCCCCACCACCTCATTGCTCTTTCGTGCAAGTGACCATGAACAGTGCATCTAAATTTGGCACATTTCAAGGTCAAGCAATGCAGCGAACAGAATTTGACCTCAAACAATCTGCCTTTGTTCACCCGGTCCACGGAGAAGTGCAAACACACTGCTCTGCATGCTGCGAGTTTACGTCTTCATCCCCAAATATTATCCACTTCCTCAGTGACTGCTTACAGAGACAAAAGACACAGGGATGTGTAGGTTCCTCCCCGCCAGCCCCCATGCCCCCCAGCCCTTCAACACATACACACAACTGTAAGAATAAGCAGAGTGGTGCTTTTTAAAATTCCACTGGTTCACGTAGGCACAGAATCTGGAGCAGATCCAAAATGGACATAGAGTAAAAAATTACCAGTTTTCAAAAGTCTGTAATTATGCATTTACACAAATTACATAATCCTGTATGTATTTACATACAATTACAGATTATCCAGCAAATAACACAATGCTGTGGTGTGAATGAGATGAAATAGAATGAAAACCCCAGCAAGGAAGCCCTTCATTTGTCTTCAAAACAGGACCTGGCAGGGTGGCTTCCCGGACACTGACCTGGCATGTCCTTCAACACTGCATGGGGACATTTGCATGACAGATGGGAAGGTGGTTCAGTCCGGGCAGGGTAAGTCTCTGACCATTGTACAAGTGTTGGCGCCAAAGAGATAGTGCTTTGGCTGAGCGTCTGTTTGTGGAACTGGAACCACCCATCCCATAGCGGCTTGGGGCTGCCATCCAACGGGCTGTGGGTCTCTTAGGACAAGAACGGGATGCAAACCAAGAGCCAGGGATGACTCTGTTGCCTAACAGGAAGATGACCTCCTGAACCCCGAGCCAGATACCCGCCTCCCAACACCTATTTACATAAATTGCAGAAGTCAATATGTATTTATTTACAGACTGTTACAGTTTATTGTATCGATTGCCAAAAGCACATAACATTTTGCTTTTCTTTTTAAAAGGAAAATAAAAAGGTACCAGAACAAAATAACTCCAAAAGTAGACATTAAAGTAGCATTTTCTAGGAATGCATGGACATTTTCGTTTTTCCAATTCTTTTTCATTTTTTGAGACCAATTACCTGGAATCTTGTGCTACTTTAAGATTACTTTTGGCTATCTTCTAAAATCAATTGCTTCAGTGCTAAGTATTATACCTATGACATACTAAAACCTTACTTCTTCCCTGTGGTCAAATATCTAATCTTTTTCAGTCAAAAAAAATTAAACGTCTTTTGGAAAAACTAAAGCCTGAATATGTGCACATATTAGCAGCAGCAAAGGGTTAAATAATAAATAAGAATACTACTTAGAATTTAAATGCAGTCTCTGTTTAGACAGTGACAGGAAAAATAATCCCAAGAAAATAAGTGAAGAGGACATTCTGATCTTTATAAATCAACTGTTTTGCAGTGCTTCTCTTCCCTCTCCCCAAGATATTTCTCAGTTCCAAGTATCAGACTTAGCTTTGTCTCAAAGCCCATCAGCAGAAGGACTTCACCACGTACTCAAACTTGGGTCCCACACAGCTACGTGTGCTTGCTCACGACAGTAAGTCATGCGCTTCTTGTTTCTAACAGCTTTAACCTGCCAGTGGCATGCTTTTATTTTTCATAGAGAATGTGCATCCGAGCAAAACAAGGCTGAAATACGAAAATTTAAACTTAGTTACATAAATCCCAACCCATTTTTAACTGTCCCTTTCAATTTCCCAAAGTAACTGGCTAGAAAGTATTATGTGTGGATGAAAATTTGTTATAAATTCTTTTTCCTTAAATATTGCTTAAAGAATTTGGCTCTTTTTTTACCTTAGTATACAGTAAGAAATTGTCTCTCTTGCCCAAGGGCAAGTTCCAAAATTATTGCTACCAAAGAAATATGTGTTCTTATGCTTTTCAGCATAAAGTGTTATAAAAGCCTTGTAAAAGATATTCTATATAGTAACCTCCCCCCTTAAAAAATTGAGCACTTTTGAAGACCATTTAAAACAAAATGAAAACACAATGAGTATAATACTTTCCCCTTCAATATCATTATTGATAAAGATTTATTGGTTTCATGTTGCAAGTTTAACTTTGAAGAGGGCTATTACCATGTAATTATGACAGTTCACACTGAAAGCAATTCTCTATAAAAGATGTTACAATGACCCCTATGGTACTTGTATAATTTCATATTTGATAGCCAAATGCACAAATAAAAAGTTTACAAGAATGATCCTGTTAATTTGACTCCTATCTCTTAAAAAAAAAATCTGAGCTATATAAGCTTTCCTTGTTTGTTTTTCTTTCTTGTTTGAGAATTTTAAATCAGTACAATGTTTGATGTTAGTCCTATTGTTCTGGACATGGGCCAAAATAAAAAGCAGAGTTATTGTTCAGCTTTGGTATATTCTGTAATAGATTGAAACAAGTAACACATATACCAACCCTCATATTTTCCAACCATGAAGTTACAGTGATAGAGTCATCTATGAGAGAGGAAAATTACAGACACAAGATAAAAGATTGAGACCCAGTTTATCTTTAATCCTCTGGGATAAGCTATGAAACAAGCAATCTGAAGAGTGAATACTCAATGTCATGAGCGATGTGCATATGTTTACAATAATACGGGCACAAAATAGATTGTCGCCTTAGTACATTAGGGTCATTAGAATTTCTCATATCCATGCATCGTTATACCTACTTGCATGAACTTACCACAGGTTCATAGTGGACTTTGCCATTTAATGCTTACAGAGCCTAAGATTTCCAAAATGCCTATCTGGCCTGTACATATTTCATTAAAAATAA
>VMDO01007337.1:20765-92190 GCA_007922755.1 Pedetes capensis
TTTTTTTTTTTTTTTTTTTTTTTTTTTTTTTTTTTTTTTTTTTTTTTTTTTTTTTTTTTTTTTTTTTTTTTTTTTTTTTTTTTTTTTTTTTTTTTTTTTTTTTTTTTTTTTTTTTTTTTTTTTTTTTTTTTTTTTTTTTTTTTTTTTTTTTTTTTTTTTTTTTTTTTTTTCTTTTTTAACTAAGAGGTCTTTGCTTTAAGTTCACTGGGATGACACCAGTGAGCATTAACTGAAAAAGTCATTAAAGTATGACTGCACCCTCCATGCCTTTGAAAATGCAGCGTACCCTTGCACAGGCCACCGGCCGGAAATCCTGATGAGTCGAAGTATGGTAGCTGTGCTGATAATAGGATGAAGTTCAACTGATCAAAAATGGAAAAGCGTGTCTATTTCCCAGCATGCATCAGGCGGCAGTCCTCTGCTCTGGAGGCTCTCTCCAGTTTCTTGTGCTACTCGCCCACTCACTCACGCACACTCCCTCACTCAGTCTCTCTCTCCCCTTTGTTCACCATAAATCAAGCAAATGGCCTTAGGCGGCGACCCAAGAGGGTCAGCCCGTAAGTGCAGAACAAAATCGGCGTGTTCCCATCCGAGCTTCCGACATACGCTATGCATGCGGCAAAGTTTGGCAACAGTGGGGCTGAGGTGCTGATAACATGGTTAATCGATAGGAACCCACCACACAAAACCATTGAGAGTGGTTACTTTTTTAAGGGCTCAAGTGAAGAAATTGTCTTTGTCAACTTTGGCTTAGAATATCCTTATATAGTTCAGGTACTTTGTCCGGGTCCACGGGTCTGGGTAAAAAATGTGTGAATTTCTGGTGCCTTTTAGTCCTGGTCCCTTCTCTTGGAGTTCCGTCTTTATTTAATGCAACATAATATCGCCTTCCAGTGTCCACGTGTTTATATAGGTTCGATGAGTACGTGTTATACCAGTTTTCTTCAAACTGTTCTCTGAACACACACTCTTGGGTTAGCTTTTCCTGTTTGGGGAAAAAAAAAAAAGGAAATGAATGTTGCAAAATTAGCTATTTTCTGTATTAAAAATAATATTCCATTGTCACACAGGATAAGCTGAGTATCACTGTGTAAGCCTAATAAGAAAATACTGATACTTTAATCAATTAACCAATTCAATACCCTTTGTAAAAATTGCTTAACTCTGTCAATTTAATATCATTCTAATTTCATATTCATGATGGCCAAAGCACAAAAGATTCTGAACATTTTCTAGTGGAATTCTTCCACATGCCAATTATACTCAAAGGCCAATGAACATACAGGGTCATTCTCATTTTTATTATAGCAAATAGATGGCAGCTATCCTGGGAGGGATTTGCTAAAGTCAGAGGCTCCAACAACTGCTGCTTCTTTAATATATTTCTTAGACAGTGCCTGCTGTGCCCAGTAACACTCACAGTCTTCCCAGTGGTATGTCTTCTGCCCTGGCTAAGCAGCATATGTATGAATTACTCTCTGAGTAATTTTTAAGCTTCAAGGTATAGTACAATCACCTAAGATGCTTCTTCAAAATGCAAATACCTGAGCCCCAACCCTTTAAAATTCTGACCCTGAAATTCTCAAAAAAAGCTGTGTTTAACAGGCCCCTGGGAGAATTCTGAGGTAGATAAACCACAGTCCACATTTTAAGATATATAGTCATCTCTTGCATTCTTAAGAGATTGGCTTCAAGACCCTCCACCCTGAGGATAACAAAATCCGCAGATGCTCAAGTCCTTTATACAAATGGTATAGTATTTGCACAGAACCTGCACACACTCTCTTATAGACTTTAAATCACCTGTAGATGACTTATGATACTTAACACAATGTAAATGCTATGTAAATAGCTGTTGTACTGTTTAGGGAATAAAGACAAGGAAAATGTCTGTACATGTTCAGAATAGATGTAAATTTTTTTTCAATCCATGGCCCATTGAATTTGTAGATATACAAACTGTGGATAGGGAGAGAAAACCATAATCCTTTCCATCATGACCAAGTGAATCTTCCTGAATACAAAGAAGTAAAAACAAATATTCTGGCCCTTCTAGTTCCTTGAACTTAGATAAGAGAAAAGATCCAGGATTTAAAAAGCCACAGGGCTCAGCCATACAGGTGTTAAGAGGAAAGCGATACAGATACAGAAAAGGTAATTAAAAGTCTCCCAACAAAGAAGAGCCCAGGTCCTGATGGATTCACGGCAGAATTTTACCAAACTTTTAAAGAAGATATAATACCTGTCTTCCTCAAATTATTCCAAAGAATAGAAAAGGAGGGAACACTCCCAAATATATTCTATGAAGCTACCATCACCCTGATACCTAAACCAGGAAAAGATTCATGTAAGATAGAGAATTATAGACCCATCTCTCTTATGAATCTAGATGCAAAAATATTCAATAAAATTCTGGCAAACAGAATACAGCAGCATATGAAAAAGATTATTCACTATGACCAAGTGGGATTTATACCACAGATGCAAGGCTGGTTTAACATACGGAAATCAATTAATGTAATCCAACATATCAAGAAACTGACAAATAAAAACCACACGATCATCTCAATTGATGCTGAAAAGGCTTTCGATAAAGTGCAACACCTTTTCATGATAAAAACACTGGAGAAAATAGGTATAACAGGCAAATACCTTAATTTCATAAAAGCCATTTATGACAAACCTACAGCCAACATGCCTGCAGTGGTAGCCCTGTGGCATCCGATCCCGTCAGATCTCGGAAGCTAAGCAGGGTCAAGCCTGGTTAGTACTTGGATGGGAGACCACCTGGGAACACCAGAAGCTGTAGGCTTGGGAGAAGGACCTGGCAACACCCTCCCAAAAATCAATCTGCCATTGAAAACCCTATGAACAGCAGAGAAGCACTGACAATAGTGTTTCCCCTGTTGTACAGAGGGTCACTATGAGTCGAATACCGACTCGACGGCACCTAACAACAACAACAACAACAACAACCTGGCACCTAACATAAACGTGAAAACAAATACTCCATACCCATGGATTCTGCATCCATGGATTCAGCCAATTGCAGATTAAAAATATTTGGAATACAAGTTGTGTCTGTCCTAAACATCTACAGGCTTTTTTCTTATCATTATTCCCTAAGCCATATGGTATAACAGCTATTTCTATAGCATGTACATTGTATTAGGTATTATAAGTTATGTGGAGCCTCTGGGAGGATGTGCACAGGTTCTCTAAAAAATATTAAACCATTTTCTATTAGGGACTGGAGCATCAGCAGATTTTGATATTTGAGGAGGCTCCTGGCACCAGCCTCCTACAGATATCAAGAGACGACTGTAATTAAATACAGATAAGGGCATTTGACATCCTTTCTTTTCTGTCATTCAGACCCAGAGAACAGACAGCAAATTTCAAACATCACCAAAATACTGGTGTCCTTTATACAGTTATATAGTTGAGAACATGATTTAATATACCAAATTCGTAGATATCAATTGGGTGGAATCCATCACCTCCTATTGCTGGGGAGCGGTAAATTAAGAGAGCAGAAGAGATGAGAAAGGTAGAGAATTTGATACAATTAACAAGCCAACAAGAGGCTGTCTTCTCTGGGCCTCTTAACACAAAGGCTCAAGAGACACCTCCACAGCCCCTGCAGCCTCAGGCATCCTCGCAAGTGCTCTGCCAAGTGCCCACAAGCACTGAGCAGGTTTCTGTTGTTGGTTTGGTTTGGGTTTTTGTTTCGTTTCGTTTTTGTGGTGCTAGGGATCAAACCCCGGGCTGGGGTTTGCTCAGGGACTAGGGTTTAGCTCCGTTGGTAAAGCGCTGCTCCACACTTTCCAAGTACCCAGGTTTGATCCCTAGCACTGAAAAAATGAGAGAAGGATGTGGCAAATCCACTCCCAGAACAATGTGGAAAACAATCAGCCATTGAAAATCCTATGAGGGTTGCTATGAGTTGGACCCAACTGCACAGCACCAGACACCAACAAGGATCAAACCCAGGACCCTGTGCATGCTAGGCAAGTGTTCTACCACAGAGCTACATGCCCATGTCCCAGGTTTTTAACCAAACATTAGTTCATTGGACAAACATTTGCTATGTGAGTTGCAATAGGGGAAGCAAAAAGAAAAACCAATGCATCAGGCAAGGCCAAAATGATGCAAAGACTTCAAACCTACTGTTGCTGAGTTCATAGGAAAGAAATGGACGGCTCCCACTGCAGGTGGCCCAGAGAAGCTCACCTGCAGAGTGAGGTGCTCAGAGGAGGGCAGTCCTTGCCCTCGCTGCCTGCGTATGAATCTCAAAGGGCCTTTTCCAGGGGAAAGGCAGCCACCACCTACACAGAGAAGACTGGGCTGAATATGATTCTCTCTCTCTCATCTCTATGAAGACTGATGAAACAAACAAAAAAATTGTGTTAAAGCCATTAACAGCTATTTTAGTTTTTACTCCCATCTGCATAATAAATAAGTCTCCACAGGCAAGATTATTCTTGGCTAAAAATAGCTGGGTTTTGTGTGCTGTAATTAAGTAAATTTTCTAAACAAATTGTGTGCATTTACTTTATCATTAATAAAATGGACCAAAGTATGGAATTGGATGCTGAGCCTTTAGCTCTACAAAGGCCAGGAGAAAATTAACTTCCACTAAGATTTGTTTTTCTCATACCACCTGACAAATATTGTAAATGGAATCTTTATTTCAAAACTGTAAAGGAATTCCTCCTCCTTTCAGAGCCGCTAGTCAGGTGCTGACTTGTGTTTCTTTTGCTCATAGCGTCCCTCCCTCTGCCTGATGGCCTATCTTGGGTCAGGAAGGGAGTCTGGGGAGCCTGGACTGAAGAGTGTAAGCCCACAGGCCAGGAGCCTAGCTCTACAGTCAGGAGCCTTCTCTCATCCTAGTTTCATCCCTCTCTCACTGGAGGATCTTTATAACTACGAATGTCCCTTATCTTTAAATCAGGTTAGTACAGGTCAGGCTTCCCTAAAGCAAAAACCCAAAATCCAACATGCTCCAAGTTCCAGAACTTTGGAGGCATCATGTCAGCAGCACTCAAAAAGTTTTGGATTTGAGAGCATTTCAGATTTGGGGTTTTTTGTTTGTTTGTTTGTTTTTGATTTTTTGTTTGTTTTTAATTAAAGCTGTTCAACCAATAAAGTCTATGCAAATATTCCAAAATCTGAAAAACTCTGAAATCTGAAACAATTCTGGTCCCAAACATTTCAAATAAGGGTTGCTCCTTCTGTAATAAATACCCTGAGACAGGGTTATTACAAAGACACAATCAGAGAACAGAGCTGAGCCCCTCAATCAACACTGGCATTGTCAATATTACGTGACCATCATAACCTCTCTGAAATACAACAAACAGAGAACACACCTTGCGTGATCTTCTAGTCTAATGCATGGAGTAACAAGCCCCTCCACACCAGGGGCTGTGCAGGGACAGGGCTGGCATTTGCAGGGCCTGCACAGGAACAGGCACAGCAACTCTTCCAGAATCGCATGTGCTCCCTTTTGTCTTTACTCCAATATGGAATTTTTTTAAAGGCCCTATTCATTTTGCAGGAAGAAGGGGCAGGGAAGGAAGAACAGAAAGTGCAAATGGAATTCCACAGTGGCAGGGGTATCAGCATCTAAAAACCAAACACAAATGTGGTTTTGGCTCTTAGGAACAGATTCCCGTTGTACACTTTAAAAGAATATAAAGAAAATACCTTAAAAAAATAAAATAAGTAAGCTAAGAAATGGAGCTAACCTTTTGCTGCTCAGTGAACATAGCTCTCTTTCCCTCATGTGGTATTTTGCATCATTTATGCACACATAACTTTCTAGACAACCCAGAAAATATAGCGAATTATTTGACTAAAAACATACAATACACAGCCAGCATTTTTCACAATGGTGAGGAGTTCAATAGTCTCCTACCCAGGAGGGTTGTAACACTATGGTTAAGTGAGATTTTGCTGACATTACATTGCAAAACCACAGGTACATTTCATCTCCTGAAATTATTACCACTTATGCCACTCTGATAACCTTATATATCATAAAAAATTTAAATTATCATTAAAAAATAAAGATCATGGTACTTTCCTTTATCATGTGTACATTTTAAATAATTTCTTCCTCTTATTTGAGATTAGGTCAATGTGTGATCATTGTTTTAGACATAGTAGCAAGATTTACAGAATTAATCTCTTCATGATCATACTTCAGTACTGAGAGATAAAATATTTAGCTGAGGTGAATATATGTAAGCTATGCATTTCTACTCCAAAATTATTTTAATTAAAAGTAAATAGATTAATGGAAGTTGGGACAAAAAAATGTATTAACCTATATTCTTACATATGTGCATGGGGAAGAGTGTCTGCCTTCAAATAAACTATACACTTTAGAATTATAGAACTCAGATGTTTTAAAACTCACCACATGTTTCCAATGCAGACAGTTTATAGAGTATTCCACTATAAAGTGATCAATTCTTGTTTTATTGTATTTCCATGTTTTAAATTTTTTTAGATTATTTAACTATAGCTGTTTATGGCATACCTATCTTTGAACTGCTGCATTATATCACTGGGCTTGGGTGGAGAATGTGGATTTAATTCAAAAGTCTCCTAAAGCCCACTCTTTGGAACAAAATCTGGTGAATGTTAGCAACTATGGAAACCTCTTTTCATTTTATATCATCAAATTTGGAGCAATGGGAAAAACTGAAATTAAAACTTCAAAACTTTTATCATTACTGTTAAAAGAAAAGCATGAGATAATAATGTAAAGATTACAGTACAGACCAGAGAATGCCTAGGAGTGTTATAAGACATAGATTTATCTAGATATTATCTTAAGATATCAGACAATTTGAAAATAGGTAATCCATGTGGGCATATTGAATCCCATGCCTGTATAAAAAATGAAATCAGAGTTTTAAAATTTGAGACTCAGTAATAATCCTTATTACATATATACAGACTTGCATCATGCTGCTATTTTTAAATGTGATTGTCATATTAATAAATATATGGTGTAGTTTTAACCACACTGTCCAAATGGTTGCATTTATTCAACTCAATGGGCTGCATAAACTATGTGCCACCACAATATAAACTATCTTAACACGTAAATTCATGGCCAGTGACTACACAGACATTGACTTAATTGTAGAGTTTCCGAGCATTTCATAAGTTAATGACTTTGATGTAATCATTCATGCTTATATGTACTGTTTATTACAGTCATGGTATTTAAACCTCCCTTAACCACAATTACTTGTCCAGATGTACGCTTCCTCATTAATAATCTAGCAGTAAAGCTTTAATGGGAGTTGTTGCAAGGACCAGGGTGATTAAATATAATGACTAAAGGACCATTAATAAGAAGCTAGGTCTTTTAACTCTTCTCTCCTGGGAGAAGTCCCCAACTAGACAGAAAGCAACAAACACAGATGGAAGAGGCAAGAGGGCACTGGTGCTTACGGTATTAAAAGCTCCAATCTGACTCCTATCTCCTTTACCCTTAGTGCCTCACCTGAAGTCTTGTTTCTTAAACCTCATAACTTCCCCACCATTCCAGATGGACCTGCCTTGCTAGCCATGTGACCTGCCTGTGATAGCCCGGCTAGCACAGCTGCCTCTGGAATCATGGGAATGATGGAATTGATTACATCTGGGTCATTGTAAACAAAAGAAGCAAGTAGATAGGCAGGTCTTCATTCTGTCTCATCAAAATACCCATGAGGGCAGGAGGAAAGGGGAGAGGTTGACCAATGGGCACTGAGTCACAGGTGCTAGTGGTTGTTAGGTGCCATAGAATCGGGTCCAACTCACAAACACCCTCTTAGGGTTTTCAACGGCTGTTTTGGGATTGTTTTTGGGAGTGGACTGCCACATCCTTCTCCCAAAGTCACGGGTTTACCGTTGTTAAGTGCTGTCGAGTCGGTATCCAACTCACAGCGACCTTATGTACAACAGACGAAACACTATTGTCAGTGCTTCTCTGCTATTCATAGGGTTTTCAATGGTTTTTTTTGGAGCGGGGGAGTGGGCTGCCGGATCCTTCTCCTAAGCCTACAGCACCTGGTGTTCCCAGACGATCTCCTATCCAAGTACTAACCAGGTCTGACCCTGCTTGGCTTCCGAGATCTGACGGGATCCGATGCCACAAGGCTGTGGCTACAGGTGAAGTCACAGGTAGGAAAGGGTAAAGCGTTCTGGCGTGCTAATGCACAAGAGGGTGGCTGTAGGTAATAACATACTATGTATTTCAAAAAGCCAAAAGGAAGGATTTTATGTTTTTACCATAAAGAAATGATAAATGTATGAGGAGATAGATATGTTTAAACTGATTTAAACATTACACAGAAAGCTGAGGGTGTCATTTAGTGGTAAAGTGCTTGTTTAGCACAGACAAGACCCTGGATTCAATGCCCCCTCTGCAAAAAACAAAATAAAATAAGCATTACACAATGTGTACATGTAATGAAACATCTCATGGCTCCCCATAAATATAATTTTTATGTTTTATATATCAGTTTAAAAAATAAATTTAAGCCAGGAGCATCGATGCACACCTTAGTCCCAGACACTTGGCAGGTTGAGGTGGAAGGATCCCTTGAGTCAAGGAATTTGAACTTAGCCTAAGCAACACAGCAAGATCTTGTCTCAAAAATAATTCACTCATTAATTAAAATAACAAGTTTAAATAAAATTTTAATTTTTAATTAAATATATTTACATTTTTAAGAATTCTACAAAATATTAAATATATATGAAATTAAGAATTCCTGTATCCTCTGCATTTCTTCCCTAAAACATACACAAAAAAAGAGAGAGAGAGAGAGAGAGAGAGAGAAAGAAAACAGAAAACACTTTCTCCCCAGAATCTGGTTACATCAGCATTCAGTAACTCAAAGATGCAGGCCTTAGTGTGAATCCAGGCACATACACACACACACACACACACACACACACGCGCGCGCGCGCGCACACGCACATGCACACAACACATGCGCACAAACACACACCTCCTCCGTGCAACATGCTCACCCACCATGTGGCAATAAATAAGCTGCCAAAGACAGACACTGCCAAATAGGACAAACAGGACAATGTGGAGGCCTTCCTTAGAAGCTGCTTGGAAAAATGAATGTTTGATTAGCAACTCGTGTTAGCTCATAAACTTTCTATACATTTTCAGAGGTGAACTTCCCACAAGGAAAAGAAAATCTTCCACTAAGTATAACAGAATTTGAATTTGAAAGGTTTGATAATTCAATTTAAGGAATATTTTGGCTTATGCGAATACATAGCTAATGTATATTTAATTCTTTCATTAGAATACCTATAAGAAAATTTCATCATATTTATTTTAGGATCTTGGAACACCAAGTGGAAAACACCTTGTGTCACATTTCTTACCATAGACTATGACCTGATAATAGTAATGTCAATCAATAACCACTTAAAATGCACATCAAAGATATGTAAAAGCTGAAAATACTTTGAATGAAATATTCCTCAATAAAAACAGGGCTGGGGTTTAGCTTAGTTGGTGGAGTACTACTCTGCACTCCCTGAGGCCCTGGGTTTAATCCCCAGCATCACAAAAATGGGAGAAAGATGTGGCAGCCCACTCCTGAAACAATCAGCCTTTGAAAACTCTATGAGGGTCACTATGAGTCAATTCTGACTCAATGGCACCCAACAACTGTGTTTCCATGACAGTCATCAGATATTTTGGAGGAGGCCGAGTGGAAAAAGAAAAATGAAGCAGGTTCAATGTGGCACATGATTTGCAGAAATAAAAGGAGGGAAATTGAAAGATTAACAATATATAACGGCAAAGACAAATTCTGAAGATCTGAAAAATATACCAAACTTCCTTATTATAGGTGTGCCAACCTTCCAGAAATATACCCAGCTGACTGGGCCTCAACTTCCTTCTGTGAAAAATGAGAATGGAGGAATTGGACAAAGAGATTTCCAAGGCCTTGCCTCCCGCTCCTCAGGCCATCCGGTGGAAGTCAGGGCCTCCCTGCCTGGTAGGCACATGCTCTACTGCTGAGCAACACTCCCAGCCCAGAAGGTCCCTTTGAGTCTGAGACTCTTGCTGTAGGCTTGGAAACATCAAAATGTGGAAAGCATAGTTATCCACAATAGCCTGGAAGGACACATTGAACAGGAAATGAAAAAAAAAAAAGAAACTATCATGGAATTGGAAAATATACAAAGAAACCAAATAAAATGTGCTCAAACAGGAGAAGCAGGTCAAAAACAAAGACTATATCCCAGCTTCCAACAGTGGGCAAAACAAGGTGGCTGCTATCTCCAGGGGGCCAGAAGATCAGGGAAGAGGGCAGCTGCTTTGTCACCCGGGCCCTCAGAGGATGCTCTCCCTTACTATTACTGTTACCTTGCAGTCTGAGCTTGCTGCATCCCCAGTGAACATGGCTCATGATTAAACCATCTGCCTGACCTAAGAGCTTTCACTACATCAAGAACTGCCCTATGATGATATACTAGAAGACAAACCAAATCCTGTAAGAACACGAAAATTTAGCAATGTATGGAACACTCTAATCTGAGTGAGCAATTGACTGTGTGCACAATGCAAAGAAAATGCAACAAGACAGGAACACAATGCCAGGGTCCTCTGGGTCTGCTGATATCTCCATGAGACCGTTGACTTTCTTAAACACCTCCAGCCAGAGCTGTGTCCCTCTGACACCCCCATTTCTACCCTATACCCACAGAGAAAGCCTAAGTCAAATTGGAAGGGAGAGGAAGCCTGTCCCTGGCACCTCCCCTACTCCTTGGATCCCCGACTCTACAATCGGATCTGACTCAGGTCAGCCCAAATCTCTCTAGAACCAAACCCTTCCTCCCAACCCCACCTAAAGATACATAAGTGGCCACTCCTCTCCTCAACACTGGCATGACTGTGTCTAATTCTCTCAGGGCCCCTCCATCTGCTAGAGTGGTACAGCCTACTTCCAGGACTAATCAGGGATACCATGATTAGCTAATCAATCTGGTCCTCCAAGACATGAAATATATATGCTCATAGAGGCCTTTATTAAAAAGTATCAACTCAGAAAATTTGATTCCCATGGTTGGCAGTCTGGGTGCTGTGAGGTCTAGTGAGTTCACTAATAAATAAAAATCAAAAACATAACAGTAATTACAAAGTAAGTGAAATACCTAAAAATAAAAAATTCCTTAGCTAAATAGATGAAATAATAAGCTGCACTTAAGAATAAACTCTTTTTTGTTAAGTGCCATGGAGTCGATGTCCAACTCATGGAGACCCTACATACAACAGGTGAAACACTATTGTCACTGCTTCCCTCCTATTCATAGTGTTTTCAATGGCTGGGTTTTTTGTGGGGAATGGGTTGCCAGGTCTTTCTCCCAAGCCTACAGAACCTGGTGTTCCCAGGTGGTCTCCCATCCAAGTACTAACCAGGCCCAACCCTGCTTAGCTCCTGAGAACAGACAGGATTGAACACCACAGTGGTATAGCTGCAGGCAAGAATAAACTATGTAACATTAGTCTTGATTAACTTTACTTTAAAATAACCTGGTTATTTTAAAGTAAAATTTGTTGTTGTTGTTAGGTGCCGTCGGAGTCAGTATCCAACTCTTAGTGACTCTCATAGGGTTTTCAATGGCTGACTGTTTCGGGATTGCCTTTGGGAGTGGATTGCCAGGTCCTTCTCCCAGAAGTAAAATTTAAGCAATGCTATATTTTGATCTGTAGGAAATGTTTATGTATTTCCAAAGACTATGTCATGAGTGTCAACTTCAGGATTCACCCTTGCAAGGAACAGGATGTGAGCCATTTCCTACACAGTAAGGACTGGCAGAGCCCAGGATTCCCTCTGGTGCCCCAGCATCTACCAAGGCCACTAAACGCACAGTGCAAGCTGAGCAGCCACAGAGCCAGGGCTGTGCTGGCCACTTATAAACCACACAGCAGGACTATGAAGCAGCCATGATCAGCCCCCTTTTCTAGCATAAACCCAGAAGGTTTGAGAATGTTCCTCAAGGGTTCAACTGCTAGTGAGCCAGAGAACTGAGACTCCAGGCCCTGTACCTCCACTACTGCCCGCTTCATCTCCAAGCTCAAACAGCTCTCAGTGGAGTACCAACTGGAATCTTCCATCAAAACACAGCAAATGGAAACTGGGCTTGAAAGACAGAGAAACAAAAAGAACACAAGCAAAGTCAACACAACCAGGGCAAAAGTATCTGAAACTCGGTAATTCATATGGAGAATGAAAGAACAGGAGAAAAAGGAAAGGAGGGAGGGGGGAGACAGAACAGGGCAGGAGAACAGAGAAACCTGGAGCTTCCACAACATGGCAGCTAGGAAGGCAGAAATAAGTCAATGCCCCAGCAAAGCAATCACATGATGCACCACCAGGAGAGGGACATCTTCCCTGTGACCTTGGCAAGGCTGTTTGTAGAAAACTACAGTGAGCCTGGTAACAGAGAAGCAGCCAACTTCAGTAGAAAGGCCAACAAACAATTACAAGGAAAAAAAAAGGAAAAAGGAAAAAGGAAAAAAGAAAGATGATGAGGGAATCAACTGAGGTCAGGAGTTTAAGCATTTCCAGAAAGCAGGAAAGGAGAGGGCTCTGAGCAGGTCCCTCCCACTCAGTGCCATCACCTTAAGCCCAGGGGGAGCCCCTATCCTGCCACCAGGGTGTCAGGAATGCAGGATTTTCTCTAAGCCGGTTGTTGTCTCAGTTGTCTGTCTTGGTTGTCGGTTGTTGTTGTCTCATTGCCACTGAGGCACACCAGGTCAGCGAGCTCACAAATGATGTTTCTGCATAAGTTCAAGGCAGTCCCTGGGGGGAAGGGGCCATGGGAGGG
Source organism: Pedetes capensis (assembly GCA_007922755.1). Lineage (NCBI taxonomy): Eukaryota > Metazoa > Chordata > Mammalia > Rodentia > Pedetidae > Pedetes > Pedetes capensis. The sequence goes on from VMDO01007337.1 coordinate 33,639, forward strand.
ACAATGTGGCCAGGCCAGTGCAGAAGCTGCCATAGGGCAGTGGCTCCCACTAGACTCCAGTGGGACTAGCTTCTATGTCAGGCTCCAAGGCACCTCCCAAGCCAGACTATAGAACAACACAGTGGCACCACTCCTGGAACAGTTGATGCTGCTGACAGGAAGGGACCCTGCAAATGTCAACAAGGCAGGCAGTGGCAGCAGCTGGGATAACCAGAACAGAGGCGAGATGAGTCAAGGTACATGGAGCAGCCACCAGCTTTCCAATCCTGTTGTGTTGATTTTGCTTGTGTTCTTTTTGTTTCTCTGTCTTGGAAAATTGCCTTTTCTGCAGACAAGCTTTTTTGTCTGCTAAGAACACCTGCCTGATTCTCTCTAATTCCTCTGTGGATGATCCTGACATTCTCTCCTACCCCTATATTTAATCTCTCTCCTGCAAGCTATCTCAGCCCTTTTTATACCTAATTCTATTAGAACATTTATTTCACCAAATTACAATTCTTGGTTTACATGTCTGACTCCCCCAGCAAAGCTGCAAATTCTTCCTGAGTCAGTTCTGATTCCCTACAAGAGGAAGTATATTTGCATTCACAGGTATAGTTCAGTCTCACTATTCATGGCAGTTAAGTTGTGTAAAATCTCCCAGAATCCTAAACCAGGGTTCCTAGGGAAGACAGACCTAGGCTCCCACAAACCTCCAGGCCTAACATTTTTGTTAATCTATCAATGCATTGCCTACAGCCATACCACCCTGGCATCTAATCTTGTCAGATCTTAGAAGCTAAACAGGGTTGGGCCTGGTTAGTCCTTGGATAGGAGACTGCTTGGGAATACTAGGAGAAGGACATGGCAGCCGAGTCCCGAAAGAATCCACCATTGAAAACCCTATGAATAGCAGAGAAGCACTGACATAGTGCCGGGCATGGCACAGTGTCAGAGAGAGTTTCATTCTGTTGTACTCAGGGAGCTCTGAGTCAGACCTGACTTGCCAGCACCTAACAACCACCACCAATAACATCAATACATTATCTTGTTTTATATGCATTGCTGTTTAAAGACATATAGTGTGGACTCATTAATATTAGAAACACAGGCACCACCATCATAACTGAGGCCTGAATGAAGGCTCCCCAACACACAAATGTGCTAAGACACAACGCACCTTCTTTGGGTTCTCAGTAGCACCAGATAGCACCTCAGCACAATGGTGAGGACACTTTATAAGGCAAATCACCAACAAAAGGCACAATGAATGAAATACACAGCACTAAATGAGCCCACATGACATAACTTTGCTGGCCAAAAGGAAAGAGGATTTGAAACACTGATGAAGATAAAGGAACACAGCCTTCAGTATGGACTGCATCTGTATAGCAAGAAAACAAAAATCCTTTAACTGGGTCAGTACGCAACTTCATGATAAATGGGGAAAAGAGTGAGGTTGTCCAAGATTTTTACTTACTTGGTTCTACAATCAACACCATAGAAGCGGCAGTCAAGAAATCAAAAGATGCATTGCATTGGGAAAAGCTGTTGCAAAAGACCTCTTTAAAAGTGCTGAAAAGTAAAGATGTCACATTGAAGACAAAGGTGTGCCTAATTCATTCCATGGTATTTTCAGTAACATCCTAAGGTTGTGAAAGCTGGACAGTGAACAAGGGAGACAGGAGAAGAATTGATGCTTTTGAATTATAGTGTTGGAGACAAATATTGAATATTACCATGGACTGCCAAAAGAACCAACAGATTTGTCCTAGAAGTGCAACCAGAGTGCTCCTTGAAAGAGGGACAGCTACACTGCACCTTACATATTTTGAACATGTTGTCAGGAGGGACAAATCCCTCGAGAAGAACCTCATGTTTGGGAGACTCAATAGCACCTAACAACAAGTGAGCCCCAGAAGTTCCCCATTCACATACAGTCCCGAGAAAGAAGGCAGAGCTTGGCCTTCTGTGACCCCAGCTAGGAACATGCACATGGAGGAAACACACATGTTTTGCTTCTCTGCACATGTCCACCAACAAGCAGGAAAGTGAGATGTGCTGATCTGGGAGTTGCAAGAAAATCTTACCAAGGAGGCAAACTCACAAATACAGAATGGAAAAATAATGGAGATAACTCTATCTCCAGCACCTCCTAAGTTACCTGGCATGCACTAGTGATGTTTGTTGTTAGGTACTGTCGAGTTGGGTCTGACTCACAGCAACCCTATGTACAAGAGAAGGAAACACTCTCTAACACTGTGCCATGGCTGGTGCTATTGTGTGTGCTGCTCTGCCATTCCTAGAGTTTTTATGGCTGATTGCGTCAGGAGTTACCAGGTCCTTCTCCCAAGCCTACAGCAGCTGGTGTTCCCAGGCGGTCTCCCATCCAAGAACTAACCAGGCCCAACTTTGCTTACCTTCCAGGATTGGACACCAGGGAGGTATGGCTTCAGGTGGTCAATAATGGTTATTGACTTTGTGAAAGAAGGCAAAAAAGAATGAGTGTGTGAGGGTGCACAAGGGTATGAGGTTTGCATAAAGCCTAGGTGTGTGTGACCAAATGGGAGTGGGAACAAGTATGGGAGCAAGTGAGTGTGTGAATGAAGATGAATTTGTGCAAGTGGCAAAGCATCTGAACAGAAGGGCGAGTGTGGGGGTGTGGGATGAGTGCCGAGTCTGTAAGGGGCTGACTACGTGAGCCCCGGTTCGGAAGCAGGCTGCCTAAGATCATCAACCTAAGACCTACACAGAATGCTGATTCAAAAGCTATCTAAGAAGCAGGCGCCATGGGGGCATAGCTTAGGGTTCTGTGTGGCTGGCAGCCTATCCTGAAAGGAACAGGGTGACCCTGGAGAGGGGAGCTGGAAGCCAGTGGGGTGAAATGATGACAAGGTGTTCCTGGAATTAGAAGGCCCGTAGGGGCCAAGAAGCAGGAAGGGTTTGAAGGCCACAGGCCCATTGTCTCTGACACTGCTGTCCCCTGGCTGTACTCACAGTCCCCAGCTCACATATTAACTGGCCTTGCCCTGTGTGCACTGAGGCCCAGGACTCGGGCAGCCAGAGTCAGCCCTGCAGTGAAGCAAAGAAGTGCGATACCAGCTCACCAACCTCCGCTCTTCTCAAATGTATGATGAGCTCCGCTGCATCAAGCTTACACCATGAAAGAGCACTCGCTGGAGTTCACCAGCACTGTGGTCACAGCCATCCTGCAATCAAGTCACTCACAAGTACAGTCATTATCACTCGGGGCTCCCCAACCCTCTGCCCAAAAAGGACCCTTACCTTCAGAATGGCCAGAAACCACAGGAACCACAGGCATGTATGGCAACTCTTTTGACTCCCAAATACCTACTTAGACATTAAATACTTGTGAGCCAGAGTCTGCCTGCCCTTCTTTTTGAAAAAGAAAGAAAGAAAGGGAGGGAAGGGGAGAGAAGAAGGAAGGGAGGGAATTTAAGTGATTGGGGATCCCACTGGCAATCTGTCCCATCATTCAATATCTACTAAGCACCAAGTGCATGCAAGACTCTGTTTGAAGGACTGGCAGTACCTTGGGAAGCTGAAGTAATCAAGTCACTGCTGGCCCAGAGCTTCTGCTTTAGGAAATGACAGTTTTAATAAGCATCTGACTCAAGGCTTCCCAAAACCACTCTGGAACCTTCCCCACCCAACGTCTCCAGAAGAGAACGAAGCAGATGGACTTCAGAAGAGGCAGAGAGCAGAGAATCCACATGAGGCTGAGGGTGGGCAGAGAAGGGTCAGAATTATGTGTGACGGCTGTCTGTCCCCAGGGGGATTCTGAGCCTGAGGAAGGGCTATTCCCAAGCGAGTTCCCTGGGGTGCTGAGCCCCTCTCCTCCAGCCTCTCAGGGAACTCATGACTAGAACTAAATCCTTCCTAGACTGGGGTGCAGTTCAGTGATGGGGCACTCACCCAGCATGCATAAGGCCCCAGATTTACTCTCCAGTACTTCAAATCAATCAATAAACAAACAAACTAACTAAAATGGGGGAGGGAGGGAGGGAAGGAGGAAGGAGGGAGGAAAGAAGGAAAGAAGGAAAGAAAGAAAGAAGGAAAGAAAGAGAAAGAAAGAAAGAAAGAAAGAAAGAAAGAAAAAGAAAGAAAGAGGCAGGAGGGAGGGAGGGAAAGAAAGAGAAAAGGAAAGAAAGAGAAAAGGAAAGAAAGAGAAGAAAAGAAGGGAAGAGAAGAGAAGGAAAGGAAATGAAAAAAGAAAAGAACAGAACAGAGAAAGGAAAAGAAAAGAGAGAAACCCTTCTCAACACCTGGGAAATCTCCAGGACAGGGCGCTCTGCCTTTGGCCTCACTAATCGGGAATGTTTTAAGTGCCTGCCTCAGTCAGTGTTGGTTCTCTACCCTGTTCAACAATGTAACCTTAACTAAAATTAAATCCAAAAATGCATTATTAAAAGATGATTTTCCACAAACTAAAGGCCAGAAGTCTAGACGCAAAGGAAACAAATGAACCATTAAATAAACACTAGGCTACTAGAAAGAAAAAAATTCCTCCAAAATCAAATCTGTGAAAGAAATAATAAAATCTTACTCTACTTTGTAGCTAATTCTGGTAAAAAAAAAAAAAAATGACCACAAAACTAAATAGCAACTCTTAAAATGCATATGTATGGAATAAGATTTCCTAATTTACCTACACTTCAATTTTAACATCACTTGCTACCAATGGGTGACCTCAAGTAAGTCAATAATCCATCAAAGTCTTACTCTCCTCATCTTTAAAACAAGAACATTGAATGAATTAAATAATGTAGTAGGAGATGATCTTCTAAGGTGCTGCCCTCTTATCAGCTAAGAATTATTATTTAATCCTTCAGAAATTGGCCACGTACCTATGAACTGTAAGGCAATGCTTTGTTCCTCAAAATATCTGTTGAAAAACACCCATTTCCAGGGCATGCCTGGTATCAGGTTGATCACTCAACAAATGAACCCCTTCATTTCCTCCATATGGATTGCATTCTTTGCAAACTCTGTGCATGGGACATGTCCTAACATCTCCCATCAAAGCAATCTAAATTGAACCTCTACAATGACAGACCACTAACTTTAGCGGTGGTGCCATTTGGTAGGCTATCTTGTTCCATGAACACACAAAGTTGGTCTGTTTGTTCAAAGGTAGCTCAGAATTGGCCCTGCAGAACAAGTGGCAAGGTAGCACTCCCAGCCCAACATGGGGGGCTCAACCCTCCTTCCTGCCTAGGAGCTTCTCATCCACAGCATTGTTTTTCAATGTTGGCATCTGCGGATCCCCAGGAAACAATATGAGGACCACAAGTTCTCTACAAAAATGTTTTCACTGGATCCTTTCATTTCTGTGAAAAAGTAAAGGAATCATTTCAAGAATATTCAGGATCTAGATGACCATCTCATCACTACTTATTGCCACTCAGAACATACAGCCAGCCCTCCATATCTGTGGGTTCCACATCTGTGTATTCAACCAGACCACAGAAAAAAATATTCAGGGGAAAAGAATGTATATTCCTGAACACATACTGACTTTTTTCTTGTCATTACTCCTTAAACAATAAAGTATTCAACTGTTAACACAGCATTTATAGTGTATTAGCTATTATAAGTCATCCAGAGATGGTTTAAAATCTACAGGATATTTCGTGTGTGTGTGTGTGTTTGTGTGTATATGTGTGTGTATATATATATATATATACACACACACACACATATATATGTTCTATGCAAATACTACACCACTTTATATAAGGGACTTGAACATCCAAGGATTTGGGTACCCCAGGAGGATCCTGGAGCCAGTCCCCCCACCCCCGTGGATATAGAGGGCAGACTGTATTTGGATTTAAAATTACCTTCAGTATTAAGCATGGCTACTTTCACCCTCAAGACTAACGGAAAAAGATAAAAGGCATACTTGGCCCATCAGGGGTAGGTTTCAGATAAGTGAAGACGATGTGACATCATTTGGTCTCACAGCAAGTCAAATAGGAAGAAGCTAGGGGAGAAGTGAGTGCCTGAACCAGCATGCTGAGCCCAATGGAGGCTGAACAGAGGCCGTCAGGGCCATCCTGGCAGGGAGTGAGCACCCCTTGTCAGTCAGGCAATGCTAACCCACATGTGGAACTATGTGCCAACTTAGAGTCTATTGGTCTTGTAGTTTAATTTGAATTTTAATATAAGTATGTCTCAAATGCCTGCAGCCATAGCCCTGTGGCATCTGATCCCGTCAGATCTCGGAAGCTAAGCAAGGTCAGGCCTGATTAGTACTTGGATGGGAGACCACCTGGGAACACCAGGTGCTATAGGCTTGGGAGATGGACCCAGCAACCCACTCCCAAAAATCAATCTTCCATTGTAAACCCTATGAACAGCAGAGAAGCACTGACAATATGTTTCGCCTGTTGTACATAGGGTCGCTGTGAGTCAGATACCGACTCGATGGCCCCTAACAACAACAACAATATGTCTTGAATTACAGTTGTCCAAGAGGGGTGAATATAAGGAATTCATACCTGGTTTTATGTTTGTACATATTCAAATAACATAATAAAAATAATAGACGTCAGCATGGGATTCTTAGATCTATGATACAATCACCCCTCTATATTCATGGGCTCTGCATCCATACCTTCAACCAACCACAAATCAAAAATATTCTCCCAAACACTGCATCTGCACTGCACACATACAGACTTTTCTTGTTACCATTCCCTCAACAACACAACTTTTCACACAGCATTTGCATGGTATTAGGTATTACTAGTGACTATACTTATGTACATTGTGGTGGTGGTGGTGGTGTTAGGTGCCGTCGAGTTGGGTCCAACTCATAGCAACCCTATGTACAACAGAACAAAACACTCCTTGACACTGTGCCATGCCAAGCACTATGTCAGTGCTTCTCTGCTACTCACAGAATTTTCAATGGCTGTTTCAGGAGTGGGCTGCCAGGTCCTTCTCCCAAGCCTACAGCACCTGGTATTCCCAGGCGGTCTCCCATCCAAGGACTAATCAGGCCCACCCCTGCTTAGCTTCTGAGATCTGTTAAGATCAGACACCAAGGTGGTACAGGTGTAGATGATGTACATTGCATTAGGTATTATAAATAATCTAGAGATGATTTTAAGTCTGCAGGAGGAAGGGTAGGGGTTCTACACGAATACTATGCTGTTTTATAGAAAAGGACCTGAACATCCACAGACACTGCTATCCGTGGTGTGTCCTAAAGCAAATCCCTCACCAATAACAAAGAACAATTGTACTTCACTTTTTCCTCATCCACAGGTTGCCCTACTCCTCAGCTCTGAGGATGATGTGTCTGCAGAGTTCCTCCCATGTGCCCTGTATTATGGACACACCATGCAAATAATTCTGGCTCACCTACCTCTACCCACAGCAACAACTGCCCCAACTACCACATTCATTCAGAAACCAGTGACATGCATCAGAAGCACAGCCAAAACCCATCACACTTTGGTCATTGATCACCGAGACTCATACAAACTGGGGCCCAGTTGTGTCCCTTGAAATATAACCAAACCTACCAGTAAACACTCGTTTTACCAAGCACCCAAGGAATGTCTCCACGGCACTGGCCTAAGGCTGCAGGAGCTAAGCCTGAGTCCTCACTCCCATCTACACACTCTAGGCCTTAGAGCTCATCTGTCACCTCTCCAATTTGGTACTGGAATGAGACTGCTCCTGGGGATGCACCTGGACGCTACAAGTGGGCAAGGACACAGCACGTAGGGCCACTGTTGCACGATGCTCAAATACAGGGACTCTGTGTGGACATGGCTCAAAATGGGTTGAATAATTGGGTCAATGAACATTTACAACATGCCAACTGCATGGCTGAGCCTCTGGGAAACAAAAAGACTATAAAGACAGAGACTCTGGCACCAAAATCTTCATTTAGTGCAAGAGAACAAGAAGAATTAAAAATTCAAACAGAATAAACTAATTTCCATAAAGAGCTACAAACCAGAAATGCAGCCATTCCTGACGTGGTGCCGTCCACGGCATTGTTTCTGCTCCTTCCACACTCTAGGTTCCTATGTCATTAAAGTTTTAGCAACTTGCTGCCTTTTTAAAAATGAAAAGATCAAGTACCTTTCGTTAAATGCAAGGTTCTTGAAGGAGATGCATTTTTTTCACAGCATTCTTTATGAATGACATCTATTATAGCCAATTATTCTTGATGCGTTAAAGTGTCTTGAAAATACTCAATTTCAATTAAGCCCCTAAAAGTAAGTATTTGAGCCATATCTCTAGCCTCTTCAACAAGAACAAAAGTGACAAATATAAACCAATATTCTAATTGTCTGGTCATATGCGTGTGTGTGACGTCGCTTGTCCTAAGTTTCAACCAGGCAAGATATTCTGATCATAACATTTGAGGTGTTACGTGCCCTAACCTGTCTGTCCTTCCTTTGCTGAGACTCCTACTCCTCCCTCAAGACCCACTTTAAATGCTACCACCAAAGTTTCTCAAGCAATTCTTTAAATACTACACTGGGCCTGAGAAACATTTGTATATTCCTCAATGTGAATTCCACATCTCGCTGAATTGTTTCTAGGTATATTTCTCCTACTGTATTTTGAGACACCTATTTCATGGTTATGCACTTATCACAGAGCTGGACACATAGTAGATTTGAAGGTTTGTGAAATACATGAATGAGCAAGTGGATGAAAAGGGCACGGATAAATTAACATAAGAGTATAATAACCAATGGGAGAAGGGCCTGGCAATCCACTCCCAAGGCAATCCCGAAACAGTCGGCCATTGAAAACCCTATGAGGGACACTATGAGTCAGATACCGACTTGACAGCACCTAACAACAACAATAATAACCAAACTCCACCCAACAGTGAGAATCACTTAGGTTCTTCTAATCAAATCATGATACACATCAGCAATGTGTAGTTTTTTCTGTTTCCACATTCTAATAAGACATTAGGCTCTGTTCTATTTTTCCTAAGAAGTATTAACCTACTCACTTCTGTCCCCTTAGATGTACCTACATGGTGAACTTGAAGGCAAAGAAAAACTACACTGATGAAAAGAACAAATTAATTCCTAATACACAAAATTCCATTTTATGTAAGTTTTTGCAACATTTACAAATTACCTTACTTTATAAAAGTGACTCCTGTTCCCCTGAATCTCCTATTTACCTTCTTTTATGATGAGATCTGTCTTCCCAAGGTTTTCCTGAACAAATCTCCACTTCAGCAGACTGAGCTCTGTGCAACATCACACAGGTAAGGGTTGTTGAAGCTCTAAATTTAAGAGTATTTAGCCACAGGATCATGAGCTGTTTCTCTTCCATCCCTCTTTCAGTCTCATTACAATAAAAATGAGGCATTTTGGTCATTCCTCACTCCCATTGCCACACCAGTCAAGATAACCACTAATCTGATGGAAAACACAAGATGTGGGCCCCGGGGGACAGGGCTCTCCTGTTCACTCTCCACCTCACTTGCATGAGGGGAAAGATTTCCAAGGGGAAACAACTGGGAGCTGAGATCCCAGCTCTACACAGAAAAGGCAAAAAGACCTCATGACAGAAATATTTTGTGTGCATGGAGAGCATCATGGGTGAGGCAAAGAAGGCTTCAGAGAAAAGTCTGACAAATCCAAACTAGAGAATTCTTGAGGTCAGTCCAGAGTAGAGATCACAGCCCAGATTTCTAACTTAAGCTCTTCACCTTGGTGTTGCTGTGAGGTGCTGTCGAGTCGTGTCCGACCCATAATGACCCTCATAGGGTTTTCAATGGCTGATTCTCTCAGGATTGTCTTGGGAGTGGATTGCCACATCCTTCTCCCAAGCTCTTCACCTTAGGGAGTTGGAGAACAAGGGCCTGGTGCTTACTGAGGAACAGAGACAGAATGAATGCTCAGCCATGCTCTCATGCCGCCCAGTCTCCTCTCCAGCCTCAGCACATCCCCTGCGGGCCACACACACCAGGGACTACACAGATACAGTTCAGTTAAGCACAGGAATGGAAGATAGTGTTCTTCCTTCAACCAGAGCTCCAAATACACATTGACCACACAAGTGGAGATATATTGAGGTCCAGGCCTATATATCTGATGAAAGGGACAGAAATAAGTCACAATTTTTAATTCATTTCACTCCACTGAGTATTTGCTGAGTACCTCCTGGTAAGGACCATCGCTCTGCATATGCATTGTTGTTGTTGTTGTTAGGTGCTGTCGAGTCGTCATCCGACTCATAGCGACCCTCATAGGGTTTTCAATGGCAGACTGTTTCGGGATTGACTTGGGAGTGGATTGCCAAATCCTTCTCCCATTTTTGCGGTGCTGGGAATTGAACTCGGGACCTCAGAGACTGCAGCGCAGCGCTCTACCAACTGAGCTAAATCCCTAGGATATCATTAAAAACCTCCACGTGTCTGTCAGCTTGTTGTACTTTGGGGGCTTTTGTGTTGCTGTGATGCTGAAAGCTATGCCTCCGGTATCTCGGATACCAGCAGAGCCATCCATGGTGCACAGATTTCAGCTGAGCTTCCAGACTAAGACAGACTAGGGAGAAGGACCCGGCAGCCCACTCCGGAAACATTTAGCCACTGAAAACCCTATGAATAGCAGAGAAGCACTGTAAAATTTGGTGCTGGAAAATGAATCCCCCAGGCTGAACGGCATACAAGAAACAACTTGGAAGAGTTGCCTCCTCAAAGTAGAGTCAACTTCAATGATAGAACAGAGTAAAGCCCCTGGGACCTCCTTTTGCTGATGTGGTATAACTCGTAATGAGGAGAAACACAGTGCATGCAACAATGGGCTGAAACATAAAAAGATCATGTGCATGGCATGATGTTGAGGAGTGTTTCATGCTCTTGTACACAGGGTCCCTATGAGTCAGACCTGACTCAAGGGCAGCTAACAACAAAGCATTGAGAAGTAAAACGTGGCCCACACCCCTCTGGACCCATTCGGAGATACAGAAACATATTTGGCCATGCTAGAAACTGTGTTACAGCCTCTGTAATGATGCAAATGTAAACAGACTATGGCGGGGGCCCAGAGGAAAATACAAGACATGGTAAGTAGAACAGCTACAGCTAGAGTTAGGTGTAATGAAGGCTTTGCAGAAGAGGCAATATTTTCATTGGATCTTAATTAAAGAGTGCTACTTCATCAAGGGGCAGGAATTTAGCTCAGTAGATAGAGCACCACTCTCCAGCCTCTGAGGTCCTGGGTTCAATTCCCAGCACCGCAAAAATGGGAGAAGGATGTGGCAATCCACTCTCAAGGCAATCCTGAAATAATCAACCATTGAAAACCCTATGACTGTAATTGGACATGACTCGATGGCACCTAACAACAACAATTTCATCAAGTAGAGAAGGAAAGAGAAAAGCATTCCAGACAGAGGAATTAGCTTGCCCACTTGTACAAGCCTGCCTGCACGACATGCTTGGAGAACAGCAAATAGACAGACTCAAACCACACAGGAAAACAGGTGCATGTGGGGATGCAGCAACACATATCTAGGCAAAGTGGGCTGTGACAAAGGCTGAACGCTGTGCTGAAGAAGGTGGACATTATCTCACCAACTCAGGCGCTGACGGGCTCTTGAGGGAGCAGTGGCTCCTATGTGGGTGTTAAAGGTAATTCTGCCACTAAGGTGGAGAAGGGATTGACAACAAGAGATACCGGGTGCAGGGAAGCAATCGAAAGTGCACTTCCACACGGCAAACTAAATATGGAAAAGCGTCTCTCGTAGCACACTTTCCTCCCAGCAACTTCCAAGCCTGAAGATGCTCTTTGCAGAAGGTGCATGTTTCTCAAGCACAAAAGGAAAAGACAGTCCACTTTTTCTTGGATTCCCTTCTTTGCCTGGCCAGAATTCCACAACTACGACCATCAGCTAGCTATGTGGCCACGTGGTAGGACGGGTGAAGAACTGCTACTTCCAACCACACACTCTGTGTGTGCTCAGAAAGCCTTCAACAAGGCAGGTAGGATCGGCAGAAAATGCAACAAGATTATCTGGCTCCCCAGACAACACTGGAGGTGGCACTCTCCCCTTTTCTGCCTCCTGGCTGCTAGTTCCTGCAGTATTGTCCTGGGATTCATTGGGACCATATGCTATGTCCCCCCACCCCTGCTCCAGGCACTGAGCCATGGACTGGGCCACACCCAGCAAGGGGCAGCCACAGTGGAGAAGAGCTCTCCAGGAGCCACTGAAATCATCTAGACAGGGAAATGAGGCTCAGCCTGCCCCTCAGTTCTGCAGGCAACTCTGCCGAACCCAATATTAGATGTGCTGGCCTTGTCCTAACCAACTGCAGGAGGCAGAAACGTGCTGGTGATTTCATCCAACCGTCTGGTCACCATTCACCTGGGGAGAATACTCCAGAGAGGCACGCACGGCAATCAATCCTCGGAGCAAGGGACAAATACTATGGCCATGACATGACTTTACTCATTCATTGTATCCATGAAAAATGCTTCCTTTGATTACATGTTTTATAAAATAATGTGACATATATGAACTATAATGTTATATACCATATAAAATAATTTAATATGCATATGTTGAGTACATACTCAAAATACACTCTGGGGAGGGATTTATATATAATCAAAAGTCTGGAAACCATTATGAAAAATCCACAGTACCCTTTGGCCCACTCAAGGACAGATGTCTATTCCATACACACACAAAAAAAAGGCAGTTGGTTGAGTTCAAATGGGATCAATGTAATTAAATCCACTTGACATATCTAAAGTGAAAAAACTGAGTGTGTGTCAAAAAAACAGCATTGATATTTTTTAAATTCTAAAAGCTTCCTTAGTCTTGTACCTTATATTTCTTGGCACTTAAAAACTTTAGGCCAGGTATGGTGGTGCACACCTGTAATCCTAACACACAGGAGACTGAGGCAGGGGGATTCCAAGTTTGAGGTCAGTACCAGCTACATAGTGAGTTTCAGCCAGCCTGGCCTACACAGCTAGTCTTGGTCTCAAAAAAAAAAAAAAAAAAAAAAAAAGGCTAAATTCAATTCTGTACCTAAGAAACATATTTGAAAATAATGTATTTTCTGAAGACAGCCCTTTTTAAACAATATTGAAATATTTAAACCAATCAACATATAGATAAAAATTTTTCCAAGGCATAAAAATCATATCCTACCCTGTGGTATTAAAAAGTGTGTATTATGGCCAGGCACACTGGCACATACCTGTAATCCCAGCAACTTTGGAGGCTGAAGCAGGAAGATCACAAGTTTGAGGCCAGAGGCAGCCTGGGTAACTTAGCAAGACCCTGTCTCAAAATAAAAAGTAAAAAATGGGCTGGTAGTACAACTCAGTGGTAGAGGGTGCTTGCAGAGCATGCATGAGGCCCTGCCATCATCACCTCAGGAATGAAAAAATACAAGTGTGTGTTGAATTCCAGTTATATAGGCTATAACTTTTTTGTCATCTACAATATTTGAGCAAACATTAATACTACATGTAGTATCTTTGCATTACATATATGTGTATGTGTATATATTTTTAACTAGTACATAGACAGTAACGAGTTGTTATTGTTGTTAGGTGCCCTCAAGTCATGTTCAACTCATAGCAACCCTCATAAGGTTTTCAGTGGCCAATTGTTCTGGGATTGCTTCAGGAATGGATTGCCATGTCCTTCTTCCATTTTTTGCAGTGCTGGGGATCAAACTTGGGTCCTCCGAGAGTGCAGAGCAACACTCTACCAACCAAGCCAAACCCCAGGTCAGTAAAGAAGTACATCTAGAAAAATGTTTGCCTTTCATTTTTATCAACTGAGGACTCCAGAATATTTCCCAGTCTGAGTTTTTTTCAATGTTCAACCTTTGATAGGCTCTAATCAAAGTTCTCGTATTTCAGATAACATGGATTAAATGCTCACTTGACTGCCAACAATTATAATGGAAAACTGAAGGTTAACTTCAGTACAAATTTTAATGTTGAAGTCCCAAGTTATTATATAGTAACTAATAATCATTCAGCCTCACACATTTAGCAAAAATTGGTATATCCCTACTATGTGCCACGCACTATAGTTTGGACAATGCACTAAGAGGAGCAAAGAGAGGCAGGGGTGGACAGTCAGCCCCTGCTGCTGAGTAGAGCAGGAATTGGGTCTTAATCACAGCTACCCCCAGGACCCAGCACAGGGCCTGGCACCTGGCTAGGCATATACATCCTTCATCACGGCCTGCCCAAGGGCCTTCCAACCTACTTGAGATGAGAGCTAAGGCTGGGGGAAGAAAACAAACTCATAATGCTTGCAAATAATTACAATGCTGTTGTGTTCTTATTCATATACAAGAATATCTGACAATAATTTCCATCTCCCTTCTCTCCCTGCATAATGAAAATCTTGTGTTGTTCAGAGAAAGGGTTTAGACTCACTGCACAGTCTATTTCTAGTTTTAATTACAATGCTTAGCAAAGCTTGGAAGATCATTTCAATTCATTTCAAAAATAACTCCCATTCAATACAAGAACATGAGATTTTTCACACTTGATTTTTTTATTTCCTTGATAATAAAGATAGTTTGGCATACAAATAAAATTTTTCTTAGCAAATTTGGTCTAGGAAAGATGCAAAGTTAATGATCTATTAATACAAATGAAATGGCTTGCCTCAAAACTTAACAACTTATACTCGCCTTATAAACAGATGCAGTTTCATTTCCTTTTCATCTAGACAAAATGCAGCTTAAATCAAATGTGGGACACAGAAATTGACAGAATCTCCCGTGGTACTTACTGATCCATACAGCTCTCCCTTCTCATTCATCCCGAGGTAGAGTCCACTGTCCACGCCACGAATGCTGACCAGGCCCACTGCTATACTGATAAATTCCAGAATGCCTATGAGAAGAGAGAAGAAGGCAGAGGAAAGGTAAATATACAGAGCATGTCTTCAGAGGCTCAGTGTCCCAGGGACTTTAGAGAGGAAGCTGAGCCCAGCTCCCAACTTGGAGAACTCCACAAGAAAGAAGCATCTTCTCTCTTAAAACCACTGCCTAAAAAAATGGATTTTCCAACTACATTGCAGCTTATCATGTTCATACAAAAACACTTAGCAGCATGAGCTGGGCACAATAGCCCATACCTATAGTCCCACCTGCCTGCAGCCGTAGCCCTGTGGCATCTGATTCCGTCAGATCTCGGAAGCTAAGCAGGGTCGGGCCTGGTTAGTACCTGGATGGGAGACCTCCTCGGAACACCAGAAGCTGTAGGCTTGGGAGAAGGACCTGACGATAGTGTTTCCCCTGTTGTACAGAGGGTCACTATGAGTCGGATACCGACTCGACGGCACGTAACAACAACAATAACAATATAGTCCCACCTACTCAGGAGCCTGAGACAGGAGGACCATTTGAACCCAACAGTTTCAGGCCAGCCTGGGCAAGTGAGACCCATCTCAAACAACAGTCTTCTCAACATGACTTAAATATCTAAAACATTTTAAATTTTTTAAAAGCCACTATCTACTAGATCTAGAAGTGTCACTCTAAGAAGTGACAGAACAGATAAACCAATGTACATATCCTAATGAAACTAAGAGACTATAATTGGAGAAGCAACCTACTTCCACCATATAGGAGTGAAGTTAAGTATTTGTGCATAGGCATCTTGACTTTCAACTGCCCAGCCTCGAGAACTGTGAGATAAACATCTGTTGTTTAAACAAACAATAAAAAATATTTGGGTATAGGCACAGATCATAACAATCTCTATTTGGAGGTGGTCTTGTTGCTGTTGTTGTAGAGATGGTCTTATATCTCTCAAAATAAGAGCCAGCCAGGTGTGGTGGCACGCACCTGTAATCCCAGCAACTCAGGAGGCAGAGGCAGGAAGATCGCAAGTTCGAGACCAGAAGCAGTCTACGTAATTTAGCAAGACCCTGTCTCAAAAAGTAAAACAACAGGCTGAGGGGTGCAGCTCAGTGGTCCAGCACTTGCAAAGCATGCAAGCGCAAGGCCCTGGGTTCAACCCCCAGTACTGCAAAAATAAAATTAAATTAAAATTAAAAAATAAGAGCCTAGAGTACTAATTGAAGTTTTGACTGGCTTAGAAAATTATCCAGATTTCAGGTATATAACTTTATTGAGCTACTTTAGAAAAACTAAAATACCCTCCCACACACATCCCAAATATCTCTAGTTAAACAAAGTTTTGGGGTTGGTGCTTACCTAAACCTCAAAGAAATAATTAAGCAATTGAGATAGCATAATATTCTGTAGGGGAAAATGTTAGTTCCAAAAATGCTCTGGATTTAAAATAGGCATGGAATACTATATCCCAAAGTCAAATCAACATAATGATCTTTTATTTTCTTCTTTTCCTTTGCTTACCTAAGAATAACAACACCTAAGCCGGGCATAAATCCAGAATTTTATGGCCACACAACAGCAGCTTCAGTTTCTCTAAGTATATTGTTGTTTTAGGATGATTATCCCACAATATATTCAGGATGCTGCTAACATTCCTCAGGCTCAGCTTCTTTCCATATTTGTTATAAATTAAACTACTATACTTTGTGTAAACCTTGTATCAACACATACCAAATATTGAGTTCTTGTTTTAAATGTATCTTCAAATATTGAAAAAAAATTTACTTTTGCCTAACAGTTTAGAGAAAAAACCTTACAGTAACACTGTGCTATCGTCAGTCTCATGTGACTAACAAAAAAGGACTTACGTGGATTTTTAGACAATTAATTCTGCAACTCTCACAAAATAGACTGTGCGACAATCAAATGAAGACCTGAGTGACATAAATCTAATAAAGCAAAGGACTGAACCAGGGGGAAATTCTAGTGCAAAGTGATACAAAAAAAGAAGAGCTATTTCTTCTAAGAAGGTAGTCCTGATTCTTTCATAAGCATATTACAAATTATCTCATGTTTGTGGATTACAGAAGATCTATCTGCACATGCAAACTTCTTTTAATACAACTGAAATCATATATGGAAAAAATAGAAATCACAGAGTACTTCTAAGTCTGATCCTCTATGACTCTCATGGAAGATATATCTAAAACAAGCCAGTTTGTGTGACTAGCCTTCTAACTCTTATGATTCAAAATAATTAAAACTATAGCATTTCATTACTATTAGGGACCACATGTACATGCATCTCTTCTTTGCTACCTAAGAGGGCACCACAATCAGGCTCATACTTATCTTGAGATTAGCATAAGGAGTTAATTGATGTCCACTTTTCATTATAAAATGAAATGCAGGTAACATTTTTCCCCCTTTGAGGTATGAACAATTTAATTTACCAGGTCAATGAGGAAAGTTTAATCATCAGACTGAAAGATATTTGCATTCTCTAAGACAATGTGTGATTATCTTTCTGCTTTACCTAAACATGAGGCAGCTCTGAGAACTAATAACCAACATTGCCCACCACGGCCAACAAAGAACATGATTTCACATAAAACGATCTGACTGGCTGGTCAAAGAACATAAATAATAATAATAATAATAACGATCATCTAATAGAATGGGCTGGGATTTAGCTCAGTTGGTAGAGCGCTGCTCTGCAACTCTGAGGTCCTGGGTTCAACTCCTAACACTGCAAAAATGGGATAAGGATGTGGTAATCCACTCCCAAGGCAATCCCAAAACAATCATCCATTGAAAACCCTATGAGGGTCGCTATGAATTGGACAAACTCGACTGGCACCTAACAACAACAATAGTTAGAATATCTAAGCATTAAGTCTGTGCCAAATGAAAGACTGCCTCACTCAATCCTCAGGACAGATCTAAGGCATGTTGTTGTTGTTAGGTGCCCTTGAGTCGGTATCCAACTCATAGCGACCCTTATAGGGTTTTCAATGGCTGAGTGCTTCGGGATTGCCTTGGGAGTGGATCGCCAGGTCCTTCTCCCATTTTTGCGGTGCTGGGAATTGAACTCGGGGCCTCAGAGACTGCAGCGCAGCGCTCTACCCACTGAGCTAAATCCCAGCCCAATCTAAGGCATACCAATGTTTTAATCCCTTGTGTACAAATAGGGAAATTGAGATTTCTGAAGGTAAAATGACTTTCCCCAAGTAATCAGATTTTAAAGTCTATTTCCTTAACTATTATACATTCTTGTATTTGGTTTTACCCTTAAATGTACCTGATTTCTGTGCCACTTTCATATAGTTAAGTTCTGAAATTATTGTTATATAATTAAGGAGTAAAAGCATTAGATATCTATCTTGTTTTTTTCTGGTATTGACAAGACAGGTGAAATTCATATGCATTCACTTATTCATTCGACACACCATTATTGAGGCACCATATAAGACAAGCACTGTCCCATTTACTGAGTATATAAAGATGGGTAACACAGCCTGGGCCCTATCCCTCACCATCTACAGCAGTGTCCCCATTTGTACAGGATAGATTCCTCAGATGCCTGAAACCACAGAGTACCAAATCCTATATACACTATTTTTCCCATACATACATAACTATGGTAAAGCTTAACTTACACATTAGGCACCATAAGAGGTTAACATCAATAATAAAATAGAATGATTACTATATACTATAATAAAAGTTATTTTAATCTTATGAATTATTTATTTCTGGACTTTTACATGTAACATTTTCAGAGGATGGTTGACTGTAATTGAAACTGTGAAAAGGGAAACTGTGGATAAGAGGGGGCTGTTTTAACAGGAAGAAGGACAAATACTCAGGTGTCTACAGTAACAATGTGGCCCCAGCAGCATGAGGCCTGTGTGCAGGGTATGGGCAGTCTCCAAAGGGGGGTGTTTCTCTCAGTTATAAGAAAGCAAATCAGAGGCAGCTTCCTGCAAAAATACCTGAGATAAGACTCTGAGGCCCTAGCCCTACAAGGAGCATACCAGTGACCACAGGTGGGAAAGATTTCATCACCTCAAACCACCAACCATCCTATCTCTGAGGCTCCTTGGAAACAGAGAGCTCAAGAGAACAGCTGGGGTTTTTATGGGGTCACCTCTGTAACACAAGGGCAAACAGAACACCTGATGCATGAGTCACAGCCCTTCTCCTACACCCCAAGCGCCATGCAGTAAGGTCAGGGAGACCTGGCAGCCTGGTGACCCGACCCCACCCCAACCAGATGAAATCCCTATCATTCCTGGTACCATCTTCTCCACAGTGAACTCTATAACCTCAGCTGGGTCAGCTAAGTCCTGGCTGGGCCAGAGCTGATGCCAAACAAGTGCTTCCAATGGACCTCCCTTGTGCGAGGCCCACGCCCTGTGTTATCTGCCCACACTGGAAAACATGACTGGGCCCAGACAGTCCAGGAGGGCTCCCTGCCCACAGTTCAAACCTCAGCCCTCACATGGATGCCACAGCAGCAGCCTCTTCCTAGCCATCCTCAGCTCAGGTGGGCCACAGTGAGGGGCAGGATGGAGTCTCATGGGATGTGAAGGTCAGAGACTGGTGTGGTGTCTCCCCTCTCTTCCATTGTAGTCAACAGTTCCAGATGAGGACCCACCCACAGGCTCCCAGGGGTTTCGGGAAGATAGCCATAAGGGGCCTTCCTCCTCCTCCTCTCTGTTCACTGGCTACATGGATCAGAGCTTCCTCAACTCTGTGCAATCCCACTGTTGACCTGGGCCTCAACTCCAAGGCCACATCAAGGCCATCCAGGGGAAGTGGGGCCCATGCAAGCTGCTGCACCCGGGCCTGCACTGAACCCTCTAACTTCAGAGCCCCAGCAGTTAACAGAGCTGCCCCCTCTTCCAACCAGACAACCAAAACTGTGCAAGCAGCTTGGGGAAGTAGAGGCAGGAAGATGACTTGAGCCCAGGAGTTCTTGGCCAACTGAGTAACAAAGTGATCCTGTCTGTTTAAAAGAAAAAAAAAAAAATCCAGACTGTGGAGAGAAGCCTGAGAAGAGAATGTGGAAGCAGATGGTCAAGGCCCTTTTCTGTGAGCTTCCTCCTCACCAGAGAAGCCCCTGCCTGCCCAGGGATCCAGGGCTCCATCCCACAGCCTGCATCCTGGGAGTCTGCGCTAGAGTACCTTGCGCAAACCCGAGCTCACTCAGGAAATGGTCAATTGAATGGGAGGAGAACCGCACCAAGTTTTCAAGTCTCTGAAGCAAGACTAAAACCAGCCCCTTAAGGAGGCAGTCTTTCTCCTAGTGAGACACTGGGAAACAAGACACAAAGAACAGAACTGTTTAAAGTGTAAAACCCTGGAAATAAGATGCTTTAAACGTCCTTTTATTAAAAACAAAATCACGCCATCATTTTTCTCTCCTCTCATGCACCTGCCTCCTGACGCCTGACTCGCTGTGAATGGGCAGGTCCTGTGCCTTCACACTGCCAGCCAGTGGGGGTCCTGATGAAGTCCATTGCCACCACCCCGCGCCAAGAGGGGAGCTGGCTTCAACTTCCCAGGCCCAGCGGCCAGTCTTCTGTTACTCTCCACCACCGCTGCCAGGGCCCGCTGATGTTCTGCCCACTTCTCCATCGGGCAAGGCTGAGCTCACCGAGGAGCCACAAAGGAAAACACAAAGGGCTCCTCAAGGTCCCACCTAGGCTGGCCCTGCTGCAGCTCCGGCCGGAACCACCCTGACTCCCCACCCGCAGAGCCCAGCTGTGTCACTGCCGAGCTCTGGCCGCTGCAGTCACCTGCGGCTGCGTGGGGGCGGCAGAGTCATTTTTCCAGCGCGTTTCCTCCCGCCGCTCCATCCCAGGTAGAAAAATGCGCCTTCTATTTTAATCAAGGCGTGACCTCCACCCCCAGCTCCTTGGAAACTGAGGGTGAACACGAAGTCCCCCGAGAGGAGGCCGAGTGTGGAGCGGGAGGCCGGCGCTCAAGCAAAGGAAGGGTATGGCGGGCGGCGACGCTGCGCACGCGAGCTCCAGGTGTAACAAGCACCGCAGCTCCCCCGGCTCCTCGCTCCCTCCGTCCTCCCCGCTCGCCCGCGCCGCCGGGTCCTAGCGCCGACGCATCCTCCTCCCGGGCGGGGCTGGAAAGGCAGGGGTAGGAGGCTCCACGCACACGCAAGGCGCTGCAGAGGTTGCTAATATTGGGACCTGCCGCAGAGACAGCAGCGGGAGACCGCAGCACTGCTGTCACCCCGGGGGCCGCTTCTCACTGCAACCGGATAAGAGACTTAAATAACCCTCCCGCTTCAACCTCCCCACCCCCACTGCGCACAACCACCCACCCTGCTCCATCCAAACGAGGGTGAGTGGCCCAGCGGAGCGCCAGGCGCGCCCTTCCCCCGCGGGAGACACCAGGCCGACCTGCTAGCTTGCGGCTCGGCGCCCCCTGTCCCCAGCCTGGACCTGGGCGTCAGCTCCCCTCCCACCCAATACCACCTCCACCACTACCCCCGCGCGCGCGCACGCACTGTGCCGAGCGAGTCAGAATACAGATGTCACTTCCTTGGCGACACCTTTCTCGACCTCTATGATCGAAGAGGGGTGCGGAGATCTAGCTTTTTGTTTGATGGTTTCTGTTCAGGCGCTGTACCTGCAGTCCTCGTCCGCTGACCCTTGAACGCGCCCCTCCTGCACTCCCCACCCACATAGTCCCTACCCTTGCATCCTCGCTATTCTAGGTACCAGAATTACTGAATTTTTGATGACTCAATTGCACAAATGTCCTATCCTATAGGTGACTGCATCAAACGAAAAAAGGGGGAGGAGAAAAACGAGAAAAACCCTGAGAGGAAGGCGCACGGAAGAGCCCCAAATGGAATATCCCATAATCTCTCCACGCCAGGGCCCAGTGGTGCTGCACCCGGGATTCAGACCGGGAAAATTACACAATGAACCTGGCCCTGGCCAGCAGCGGCGCCCCTGCAACTGTGCGCCTTCGCCGCGCTCTGGCGCGCACCCGAGCATCCCGCAGCAGACAGGCCGGCTGGGGCGCAGGAAAACTGGCCCTAGGGCTCAGAGCCCTACTCTGTTAACAAAAAGCAGTTAACAATAGCACGCCGCCCCCTCCGCCGCCTCCTCAGCCCTTTGTCCCCCACCCCCACTCCTTCCCTGGCTGCTCTGGCCAGGCTGTCCGGGGCCCCCGACCCACCTCCCAGGCATCTAGGAGCCCCTCGACTCTTCAAAGCCCAGCTGTGTGCTTGCGAAAGAGGGGGAGTGACGCAGGAGGAGACTGCGAGCTTAGGAGTCCGACCGCCAGCCTGTCCACAGTAAGCCACCAACTCTCCCGCAGCAGCGCGCGCCTCCAGCCCTTCCTACACCGCAGACCACAGCTCTGCCCCACGCGGCAGCTGTCAGCCCCGCCAGGACCACACTCACACACAAAGAGGAAACGAAGGGACTAAACCCAGGGAAAACGAAAACTCGGATTCCCGAAACGTGGCCAGAAGTGTATCCACCCCTGCCTGCCGCCCCCCTACCCAAGTCGTCCCCACAGCACCAAAGGGCGCACCCGAGCCAGGCGGAAAGGAATCAGAAACCGAGCGCGCTTAGGACCGCGCGGAGCTGGCTGGGAAGCCGCCTAGAGCGCCGCGGGGCCCGGGCGGCCGAGCCCGCACCTGCCGGCCGCGAGCGCGGGAGGGCCAGAGCTGCCGTCGCCCAGAGTACCTAGGCCCGCCGCTCACGCCGCTTACCCGAGGCAAGCCGCCCGACTGGTGACCGCTGCGGCCAGGGAGCGCTCGCTCTCTCACCCACGGCCGCCCACTGTCTGTTGTTCTGGAACTGAACGTTAGGCACGGTGGCAGCCCTTAAAGCGACCAAATAGAGCAGTACTTGAGTAAAGTTTGGTCTTCCCTTTGCAACACTAAGCAGCTACGTTTACTCCTGGCGTGGTGGGAGAACAGTTGTATTTCCACTGAATAACTGCACAGCGAAAAGTTACAACTGCTTTGCAGCAGCAAAGGAGACAACCAGAGAAGTTTACCAGGTTCAGCTGTGGGCTCAGGCTCTCAGTGAGAAGAGATAGCCCTGGGCCTCGTGCATCTAGAACTACCTCCACCCAGGCCTGAACCTTCCTCACCTTCTGGCATCATCTACGGTCTCACAAAGCTAAACATGTAGTTTAGATTGTGTTCAACATCTGGCATTAAAGCATGAGGAAGAAAAACCACCACAGGACTTTGGTTTTTACGACCTAGTTTAAGTGTTCTCAGGTGGGTTCACTCAGAAGTTAACTCCTTCCAATAGTCTGGTTGCCCAAACTGGAGGTGAATTTTTTTTCTTTTTTTTTTTTTTTAAGGAAAAAAACCCAAAATCCTCCCCCAAAGCCCTGATCAGAACTGTGTTAGCTGACTTCATGTGGAAGGGCTAAAGGTGCCCCAAGCAAGCACGTGTGTGCAGGCGTGAAAGTGGGCAGAGTCACCACCTGAGCCTGCAGCCCTCGGTGCTGAGTCACAAATACCCTTCTCGAAAATGCAATCCTCCGAATGCCCTTTAAAATTAGCTCCAAGCTTTTGCACGCGCACGCACACACACCAGAGAGCCACCCAGGCAACCCACACAGCGGTGTACACCACGAAAAATAAAAAGCAGAGGTTATAACCTGATGGCTGGAAGAACAAATACCCTGACCAGCGTTCTGCCCCTTCCCAAGTCATTTTCCCTAAGCGCCCCAGCCCCTGCAGCTCACAGCCTAAAATACGACTACAGTCCTCCTCCCAAAAGAACAGTCAGCAACCTTCGTCTAAGGGGCTTTCAGACCCCCACGAGGGGTGAGGGGAATAAACAATATGCTTAAATTTACAATTCAAGCAGAATACTTATTAGAAGGGGAAAAACGAAGGAAAAAAACAACCTGAGCACGAGATGCCTTCTGCTTGCAGGAAACTGAATGCATTTTTAAGTTCTCAGTAGTTAATGATTAAAGCTTTAAACTTGTGGAATCAGTCCATTCAAAAGAAACTTCCTAACCCCCATCTTCTTGTGCATCTGATGCAAAAGAATCAGGGGCTTGTATTATATTCATAAATCATTTCTCCCTTTAAAAAAAAAAAGCCTTTCAATGTACAATTGCACCAGGGCCAACAGCAGATCTGCAATTCCGGAGGCTTTTTTCCCCCTGAGCTGGCAAGACACAGAGGTGGGGGGAGAAAGCCTTCCCGCATCCCCCTCCCAAACATCATCTTCTAGTTACTTACAATCCAAACATGTAATTGCATGGACACTAAAGGGTTAATGGTATACTTACCAAATCGGCTGTGGTCTTTTCTGGTTCCCTGGATAGTACCGTTGGGGAAGATTTCTAAGTGAAATCCAGTCCTGCAGTATAGCTGCCTCCGCCTGAGAATCCCCTTTAAATGATCCAAGTCCGTGACTGCGGGTCCCCTGGGTAGCCCCCCTGCTTCAGACTGACCCAGGTGGTCACTTAACAAAACCGGGCTGTCCACCGGCAACACGGGCACATTCCCAAACGGTACCGCATCCTGCACACCGAAATAGTTCCCAACTTCACCTAAGGGAGCCATCAGAGGACTCGGCTTTTGGAGCACAAGAATAAACAATAATGATGGTGTCAGCCCAGGAGATATTAGGCGAGGTATATCCAACTCCCCTCCCTTACTGCAGTTGCGGAGAGAAAAAAAAAGGTTCTTTCCTTCAATCCATTAAATGCATAAAGTAATCTGTTTCACTGGCACAGGTTCAAGGTCAAACCACTGACGGTCTAAGAAACCACCACTTTATACTCACACACTGACATACTGATTAAACATATCTATGTATCTCTATAGAGCCCCAGCTCTTAACAGGCAGGAAGGTCTTCATCCCATCCGACCGTAATAAGGAAAAAAAATCCGTAGTTTCTCCATTTGCTTTGAGATCAGAATGACCATAGCAACTTAAATGCTTAGGCGTTATTATAGGGATTTTTTAAGATGCTCGGGCTACGTCAGAATTTACGGATCCTGACTCCAGGAAGGCATGCGCTGTTTTTACTCTCTAACCGACTCTGCAGACATCAGCATGAATCCTTCCAGGGGAAAAAGATCTCACGTTGGTGGCGGCGACAAATCTTCCCTCCTGGTCCCCCCTCAAAAATAATAATAATAATAATAAAACAAAAAGAAGAAAAAAACTTCAAGCGTCCAAAACTAGTATCCAGAATTCTCCCATGGCTCTGCAGACGTCCATTGGCTTAGAACGGGCGGCCCGCTGCGAGCGGCGAGCGAGGAGAGCGGCGTCCCGGAGCTCGCGTGCCGCCCTGGCTGCCGCGAACAGGTGTTGCGGCGCCGGCCGCGGAGCGTTGTAGCCGGGCGGAGCGCTCCTCCTGCGCAGCCCCCGCCGGCGCGCAGAGTGGCGCAGGCAGCGGCATTGGGCTGGGTTTAAGGTAGCGCCGCGGCCGCCCGCCTCCCCTCGGTCCTAGCGCCCGCCTCGCTGCCCGCGCCGCTCTGCGGCAGGCAGAGCGCCGCGCGGCAGAGAGCGGGACTTCCTGCGAAGACAGCCGAGGACCGCTGGCCGTAAAAAGGACAGCAAATGAAAGCTAGCTGTTCTGCCAGAGGCAAGAGGAAGAAACCTTGAGTCTCTTGAGACTCAGAGTTCTGCGGAATAGAAGCTTGTAACCTAAAATCTGGTTCGCTGCACTGATGCAGGTTCAGAGTGAAACTGGAAAACTAGTTTTCACGTGGACTCTGGAATGTTGCATTGCGTTATGAACTAGGACTTAGTTGGGAGAGTTGAAGGGAAAGGAGGTTGGTTTAATGAGCTTGGTTGGACATGGCAGTTTCTCTTTCATTCTTCAACCCGACCCACAGAAGCGCAAACTGTTGCAGGTAATATGGTTGGATGTGAATCGGCGCCCACCCTCCGCTCCCCTCCCCCACACTCGCAGATGTGTCCAGCGTTTCGGCTTTTTTAAGGGCGTTCTGCTGGGCATCTTTGGGCTGGGGCTATATTTAGGTCCCGCCCCCGCCGCCTGGGTCCCCGCGGTCCGGTGCAGTCCGCAGAGGGGGCGCCAGAGAACCGCCTCTGTCCCCGAGTTCGAGTTGCGCCCCAGACTCCCGCGCGCATCTTGGGGAATTCAGGGTGAAGAACGCTCCACTGGGTTCTCTGTGGCTCCCCAGCCACGCTATAGGGGACGAGCTGTGCCATCCTGAGCCCTGCTTTGGCTCGGGGACGCCAAAGGCGAATTCCGGTGTCTCCCTCCAGGACCCGGAGCTCACCGCAGAGCCTGGAGAGCCAGGCGCAAGACTCCGAGCGCCGAAGTCCGCAGGCGTTCCTGGCTGCTCCGTCCTGCCGGGACGCACGTGGAAGCCGGAGCTCCAGTCCCGGGCTCAGGATTTTGCTCGCGGCCGGCGGCCTTCGCACCCAGCCCGAGGCAGGAACAAAGAAACTCGCTGCCCCGGGCCGCCAGGGTCCGGCCCAGCGGCGGCGCTCTCTTGCTCCGGGGCCACCCGCCCGCGCCCGGTTCCCCAGGGGATGCGGGCGCCGAATGCGGCGTCCCCCAACACACGTACACTCGCCCCGCAGCCCGCCCGCGAGCTCCTGTCTCTTTCCCCCTGCTCCTCTTTGTTCACATTGTCTCAGAAATGACTCGACTCTCGGGACAAGATGGTGAAAGTTGCCGGCACTTGAGCGCAGCTCCAGGCGGCGTGCAAGTGAGAAGCGAAGTCCAAAGCAAAGACTGGACCCCTGAGGTGGGGAGATTCAAAGCCTTTTTGTGGGGAAGAGGTCGAGTCCGCCTGAGAAGTCAGCTAGAGGCTGGAAGTGAAGTACAGGGACTGGCCCTACTCGGATGGAAGGGTTTCGCCGGAAGATGGAAGGCAGGAATGAATTTGCAGATTTCAGGGGCGCTGGAGGTGCCCGCGTCCTGAAGCGACCTTCCCCTGGCCCCCAGAGTGGAAGGCGTGCTCCCGCAGCGCGAGAAAGCAGGACAGAAGGACCAGAGGATCCTCCCCTCTTTCCACTCCCACAGCCCTTTGCCGCAGTCCGGGGTCATTGGGTGTCCGGACACTGGCTCGGTGCATCTTGCTTACGAGTTCCTAAAGCAGGAGAGCCCTGCCCAGTGGTATTTACAGCAGTCACATCCGCTGGGGTACGGAGAAGGTTTAACGTTAACTGCTCGGTGGCAGATACAAGAAGCTGGAGAGGAAGTGCCACTTCTCATAAATCACTCAAGTAGCTCTCTTTAATCGTAGAGTTAGCCCTAGGTTAAGCAAGGGTGTTCTTCGACCACCTGGTTACAATACGGCAGGTAGAAAGAAAGAAAAGAAAGCATCTAATGGTAGAGAAATGGGACGGGGGACAGGGAGAGAAGGAGAGATGCTTAGTAAGGAGGGAGCTGAGCAGCATGTGGACATTTCCACTGAGGACAAGACTGTACTGTTTCCACCAGCTGTCTCCAACCACATTCTTTCAGTCTGAATTTAGACCGTCATCCAATGAGCAAAGACCATTTCCGCCCGCCTCTGGATCCTGCAGCGTACTGACTGTCTCTTTAAAAAGCAATGCAGCAGTGGGAGAGAGGGCGAAGTAGCTGATGGAGCACTTTTCTAGACAGAAGCAGCAGCCTCCTCCTCCAGGGTGTCTCTTTTTCCACTGCAGTTGGTTCATCCACACCCATTTGCACCCCTAACTCCAGCTGCAAGCAGCTTTCCTTGCCCCTTTCCTTGCCTTGCTCACCAAGTTTCCCTGCTGCTTATGTTTGATAGAGTTCTCTATATAGTAATAAACACAGTCTCCTTCTTTTCTCCATCAACTGCATTACATTTGTTCCAGCACTCACTCCATTCCTCTGACTGGCATCTTGAAGTTTCCTTCACAGCTCTGCCATGACCATGACTTCCTAGGTTCATGCCTATGAGTCTGTTTTACAAATGTTCTTCACTTAGTACACAGATGGTGAGCTCCAATAAGATTGTGGCCCTGCTTTCTAGAGACACATGGTATAATTGGCTTAATAACACCTGTCTTGGAAGACTGACATTACAGATAAAAGAGAAAAAAATGCACATAAAACAAGCAGCAGACAACAGACACTGAAGACATAGGTGGTGTCGTTATACTATTCCTCAAAGAGTCCTCCATGAATTTCAGGTCCTGGAGGTAATCACCCAGTGCCAATATTGATTCCAATCCCAATGCTCTTATGCTAGCTCTTCTCGAACTCTGAGTCCCTCCTGTTTCCTCTTACCTGTGTCTTCTATCATGTTTGTTGTCTGCCTTTCTGCTGTTAATTTAGTATGTGGGCCTAGATGGGAAGAATGAAAAGCAAAGGCAAGTGAGCCATGACAAGGAGTGTGCACTAGGAGCCCACAGACCTGGAATATGTCATCCAACCCTCCACCTACTTCCTGTGTGCTTTCAGTTCTCCTCCTCATGGGCCCCAGGGAGTTGCTGTAAAGATGGATTTTGATATATGTATGTCAAAGTGGCCTAAAATCTATAAAGCCCTCTATAAACTTAAGATAGCCAGTTGAAAAAAATGTTCACCTCTTCTGCTTTGTTTGTTAATTTTTGTCTCCTTTAATTTTCTTGGACTCCCCCAGTGCCAATCAACATCAAATCCTGTTACTCCTTTTCTAACATCGCAATGAAGGTATAACTAAGCCACAGTCCTTCCATCTCCATGACCTCCCTTCTTGCCCAGCTCATCCTACCCTTCAGCCTATTTGGGATGGAGGGGACTGGAGTGGGAAGGCTGAAGTCTATTCCCAATCTGACTAGGGATCCCCCTGGATGAGGTTTGGGCTTGCTAAGAGGTTAGAACCATTATAGTGAACATTTACTGGCTGCTTCCTGTGCTTCAGATACTCCACTGAGTACATGTTGTGCTCTAACTTTTTAACCCTCAAAACTACATTGTGAGCTGAGTACTATTTTATCCCATTTTACCAATGAGGAATCCATGGCTTATGAAGATTAAGTAGCATGCCTATTGCCATTCTGCTAATAAATGGTAAAGCCACGTCCATAGACATCAGACCCCCATTGTACAATTTAAGGGAGGAATGATTTAACTCATGGTTTCAGAGGTGTGATCCATGCTGGCAGGGAGGGCATAGCCAAGGAGCTCAGTCCATGATGGAAGGATGGTGTGGTGGATGCTCTTCACATCACAGTGGATCAGCAAGCAGAGTCAGACCAGAACTGGGAGCTGGGTAAAACTTCAAAGGCCTGTCCTCACTGACCTTATTTGAGCCAGCTAGGTTCCACATCCCAGAATTCCATAGCCTCCCAAATTAGCACCACTAGCTGGGGCTCAAGTAGTTCAAACTCAAGCCTATTTTATACTCAAACCATAATAGCCTTGTATTATAAGAGGGGTACACTTGCAGGGTGTAGTGGTGCACACCTGTAATCCCAAAGCTCAGAAGGCAGAAGCAGAAGCGTCTTGAGTTTGAGGACAGCCTGGGATATATAGCAAATTCCAGCCTGAGCTATACAGTGAGATCAAAAGAGGGATAGACAAACAGAAAGACAGAGAGAGAGGGAGGGAGAGAGAGAGAGAGAATATGTACTCAACAACCAGTTATTCTCAGTGTATATAAACAACCACCACTTAAAAGATATAACGAAGGAAAAAAAACCCAGTTACAATAGGTGAAAAAAAGAAAAGAGAGATAAGATTCTTATGAATATAATTAACAAAAAATATGCAAGATTTATAGGAAATATTTTTAAATCTATGGACACAAAATAAGTCTTGAACAAGTTAAAAGACATATAGTGTTCTTAGATAGAAAAACTCAACTTTGGAAATATGCAATCCTTTCTAAATTAGCCTAAAAATGTAACATGATCACAATGAAAATAACAATAAGCCTTTTTTATTGAACTCACTGATGCTAAAAATAATGCAGAAAAATAAGTGAGAAGAAATTTTTTCACAAAAAAATGGAGGGATAACTAGCCATATGATAAATTTAAATATTTTAAAGCTTCAATGAATAAAACTATATTAGTGTGTTAATTGTTCATACTGGCATATAAATGGGTAAGTTAATAACAATAGAAATTACAAAAATAAATCTAAATACATATTAAAATTCAATATATGATAATAGAGGAAAATGAACTATTAAATACAAGTTTTAAAGTAACTGAATAGGCAACTGAAGAAAATGATTAATGTTTATTCTTCACACTTCAAATAAGAATAAAACCCAAGTGGAGAAAATAGTTAAATGTAATACAAAATTATAACAAGTGCTAAAAGAAACAATGGGGCCAGGAGTGGTGGCACAAATCTGTAATCCCAGCCACTCAGAAGGCTGAGGCAGGAGACTGGCACATTTGCCTGCATGACCTAGGGAGACCCCAGTCCAAAATTTTTTAAAAATTGAGAAATTAAAAAAAAAAGAAACCATGGAAGAATTATTTATAATCTGAGTTGTGAAAGCCTTTGTAATTGTATGACAGAATCCAAATGCCCAAAAGCACAAATTCAAAAGATGAAATGGACAAAATGTGTACCTCATCTCAAAGGACTAGTATTCCTCATATGCCAGCACTCCCACAAACCAATAAGAAAAATACGACCTCTGGTGTCTGGTCTGACCTGGAAAGAACTTGCAAGTCCCCAAATGACATCACATTGCTGGTTCAAAATGCTCTATCTCCCACTCTGAGTTTATCACCTTTATGGCCAGTAAAGCCGCCCAGCTTCCTGATGTGCCTTCCACATCTTCATTTGCCTCTTTATTTCCACTTCTCTTCATCCAACTTTGATCATCCCAGCATACCCCATTTAAACTTTTCTTTTCCTGCCCAGGCCCTTCCTGTCATGGAGCCTCCTTACCGTGTAGAGAAGCAAATAAGCAAGGAAACAGAATTCTAGGTAGGAGTAAATGCTATTTAAAAAATATAAATAAATTAAATTAAATTAAAAAGCATCATGTAGAAGTGACTGGAAGCTCTGCTTTCTAGGGCTTTTTAGCATGACATTTAAACTAAGACTTGAACTCCAAAAAGGAGCAGGTCCTACTAAGATCTAAGGAAAGGGAATTCCAGGGCAGAGGACCAGCAAGCACAAAGAACGGGAGGGAGGTGGATGGCGGCAGCAGAACCTGAGAAGAGACACATGGTGTGGAATGAAGTGAGCGAGGCAGACTTGGGCCAGATCCTGTGGAGCTTCGTAAGCTTTCCAGGAGCTGGATGTTATCTGAAGTGTACTGAGTGATTGATAATGATCCTCTCAAAAGAATCTACAGGAGCTGAAGTTGATCTCAAAGCAGAGACCAGAACAGTGAGTTCCAAAGGCTGGGAAGAAGGAGGAGAGGGAGGGAGGGTGAGAGGATCAGCAACGAGCATGGGGTGCAGGAGGGTAGAAGGAAAAGCTCCTCATGCTCTAGAGCACAGTAGGATAACATGGGCAGTCATTGACTTAATATTGCAAAATAGCTCATAGACTGAGGGTCTCCAACAGAAAGAAATGGTGTATGTCGGAGGTGACAGAGATGCCAAGGATCCTGATCCGATCGTTATATGAATACACATATTGAAATGCTTCACTGTACCCCACAAATTACAATTACTACATACAATTGCTATGTCTCAATTAAAAATATGTATACTAATAATAAAAACATGAAAAAGAATCCATAAGCTATACCATACAGTTACTTCACTTTTCAACACAACACATGCTGAGCAGTGTTTGTTAACAACCATGAAGACCTTCTGTCTGGAATTTTAGTAACTCTCATTGTAACAGTATTCTCCACCCTTTCCAAACCCTTCCATCCTTGTTTACCCTTTTCCCACTGTAACCCCCACCCTCTGACTCCACCACTCCTACTTTTCACCATCTTAAGCCTAATTCCTGCTCAGACTGCCACTGAATTGTCTGCCTATAGTCTCTTTTTCATTTGTTTCCAACTCTGTTTTTTCTTATCATCATTAATGAGGAT
Source organism: Pedetes capensis (assembly GCA_007922755.1). Taxonomy (NCBI): domain Eukaryota; kingdom Metazoa; phylum Chordata; class Mammalia; order Rodentia; family Pedetidae; genus Pedetes; species Pedetes capensis. The sequence goes on from VMDO01007337.1 coordinate 65,447, forward strand.
ATGAGGCTTAATGCAGCGTCTATCTGCTTCATTTCTCCTAAGTATTATGTTTTAAGTGATTCAATTGATAACTGCATGTTAGTTACCATATTTGTAATAAGTAGGTATGACCTGAAAACTTAAGAGGAATGGAAAAACTATAGAAGCACAATTTACTTAAGAAAAATAAAATTAGAAGACTTAAATTTGTAGAAGTCATATGTTAAATATGGTGAAAGATGAGTGAAAACAATGGTAAGGAGAAAATTATTAAAGAAGTAAAAGCATCTAACCCCTATTATCTCTCTTCCAACAAAAATTCATAATTTTATTAAATAATTGCTTTTCTAATTAAATTATAATTTCTTTAGAATAGGAGAAAATATCCAGAAAAAAATGTATTGAGCACACACTTTGTAAAAAACATTGTGCTGGAGTTTGGGACAAACATCCATATAAGACATGGTTCTGAAATTCATCTTTTATTTTTCTATAAGCTATATTCATTTATATTTGCTCTGTCCTTTTTTTTTCTCCTGCATTTCCCTGTTTTCACCTGGAGTCATTTTTCCTTCTCTGTGGTTCTTCTTTTAGTTAGTTCTACTGCCACAAATTCCCTCAGCTTTGTTTATCTGAAATGTGTTTGTTTCACCTTTCATTTAAACTAAATATAGAATTTCTGGCTGAGAGTTGTCTTAGTCTATTTTCTGCTGCTATAAGAGAATACCAGAGGCTTGGAAAGTTATAGACAATAGAATTTATTTGGCTCATGGTTCTGGAGGCAGAAAGACCATGGCTCTGGCACCTAGCAAGGGCTTTCATACTGCCTCATAACATGGCAGACATACAGGCAAGCACACATGAGCCAGAGAGAGAACATAAGAGAGAGAAAAAGGCCAAACTCCCACTTCTATCCTTCACACTCTCCCACAATAACTAGCCCACTCCCCTGACAATGCCTTTAATCCATTCATGAGCACAGCAAACAGCCCCATTTCTCATGATTAAATTACAACATAAATTTTGGAAGGGCCATTCAAACCACAGTAAAGTTTACTTCATTTTACCATGTTAAAGTTGTCATCTAATGTCAGTAATTTCCATAAGAAGTCATCCATAAGTTTTATTGGTGCTATATTGTGTGAAAGCCAAAGGGAATGCAGACAGACCAAAGGAAAGATTATGTTAAACTTTGTGAACTATGAGTTTATTGGAGTTTTGTTTTGTTTTGTTTTTTCTGATACTGGGCACTGAAGCCAGGGCCTGGTTCAGACTTCATAAGCACTCTACCATTGAGCGGAACCCCTAGCCCATTTTCTACTTTTTCTCTTGAGTCAGGGTCTTGTTAAATTTCTCAGGCTGCTTCTGGCCTCAAACATGAGATCCTCCTGCCTCTGCTTCTGGGATTACAGATGTGTACCACCATGGCCAGCCCATTGGGGGTTTTACACAGGGGTGTCGGTAACTTGTGGACAGTTTTTTCATACAACTAATTCAAGAGGGAGAATTCTGCCCCCAAGTGGTTCCCATTGAGATGCCCCAAAACTATACCACCTTCAACTCTCCCAAGTGGGCTTCCTTATAGAAGTGACATGTGACTCCCTGGTAGCCTCATGGACATCTTACTACCAGTGAATTCTTCCCCTCTGCTCTAGCCAGAGAGAGAAAGTGCTGGAGGAAGAGAGAGAGAAAGAGACAGAGAGACAGAGAGACACAGAGACAGAGAGGAAGAAGAAAAAGAAGAAGGAGGAGGGGGGAGGACGACGAGGAGGGGGAGGAAGAGGAGGAAGAGGAGGACGAGGAAGGAGAAGAAGAGGAGGAGGAGGAGAGGGGGAGGGAAGGGAAGGGAAGAGAAGGGGAGGAGAGGGAGAATGAATGAATATATATGTCCCTCATATATATGTCCCCTTGAGTCTTGTTACCCTCCTTCCCCTCCCTCCACGGAGGGAATGTTGACACAACAGGACTAGATAACGTGTGTATCTTTACCCACTCTTGCCATGATTGCAGAGCCAAGGCCCCCTGGGGGCATGCCAGTGGTTTTACTTGGATATAGCAATCATTAAGTCTAGCCCATGTCTATCCAGTCCAGAGGAACCATCCTTACAACACTCCACCAGCTCCTCCAGCTCTTCCATCTTTTCCGCCCCTTTTCCACAATATTCCCTGAGCCTTGGAGGGAGTGTCATGTGTATATGATTATTTTCTTCTACTCAGGGCTGACCAGGGGGCACCACACCAGAGTGACAGCACAAATCTCAGCAGCACTTATTCCTAAAATGGCATAAACTCCAATTTAAAATGTCCAAGCTTAGTTATGAGGGAATGATCCAAACTGAGGAGCAAATACATCATAAACACATCCTACAGTGAGCCCCTTGATTGCAGCTAATCTATAACTCATCTGTGAGTGTAAACAAAAATATTTAGAAGGCCATTTGGCAGGCACATCCCATTCATCTAGCAAAACAGTAGCAGTAGCCTCCCCTCTAGGTCCTATGATCTCCCCAGTCACAGGCCTTTGGTCCTGGCTTACAGTACCAAATATGGGTTCCCTCCTGTGGAGCAGGCCTTAAGTCCAGTGGAAAAGTTGTGGGTGGGACCTGTAACAGTCATGCCACTACCTCACCAGCAGGCATATCTTGACCAGCATGTTGATAGTGCAATGCCCGGAGCCCATAGCCAATCAGGACCATCGGTGACAATTCTCTCCCAGCAGCATGCATAGCGCCCTCCACCACTATGAACAAATGCTGGCCAGTAGGGAAGGAGCTTCCAGCTCAGTCCCAGTTTGATTTTTCCATGTCCTGAAATGAGGTATGTGGGGTCTTCAGCAATGGAGAGTTAACATCCAATTCTGTTGTACAACCAAGAGTGGCCATAGCCTGCAAAATAGTGTGTGGGAAGCCAGGTATGGTGATGCACGCCTGTAATCCCAGTGACTAGGGAGGCAGAGCCAGGAGGATCTTGAGTTTGAGGCCAGACACAGCCTGCACAACTTAGTAAGATCTTGTCTCAAAATAAAAAATAAAAAAATGGGCGGGGGCTGCGTCCTAGGTAGAGCACCTGCAACGTATGTGCAAGCCTTGGGTTCAACCCCCAAGTGCTGAAAAAAATGGTGTGGGGCCCCTCAGGGACCTGGCCAACAGCTCATAGGGAGGTAGCCCACCCTGGCACTGTGATTTTCATTTACGAACCAGATGGTTTTGGCAGTGCCCTTTTCTACCCATGCAGGATGCCTTTATTTAAACTCCTTACCTGCTGCTTTAGCAACTCATTCTTTCTTTTAATTAATCAAGCCCCTGGCAGGTTGTCAGGTTAGGTGGAGGTTCCATTGGACTTTCTTGTCCTCAGTCCAGCTCTGCACATCAGTGTTTCTGACATGAGTGCCCTAGCTTGTGTCATCAGGGTATTAGGACCTTCAGGGATGGATGGCATCCCCTCCAGTAACTTGTCATATATCAAATGCATTTCACCCAGCCGGGCTTTTATAGCTGGACTTGGCCCCTGCACTTTGTCTAGGTGGATTTCCCATCCTCTCTCCTTTATGTGTACCTGCACATCCTCTTCCAGGTGCCTCTCCAGATCTGTAAGCCACTCAGAGGTCAGCACTATATCATCTATGGAATGAAACCTTTTCAGCAATGGTGGAGAGGATAACAAAGCAAGGTCTCAGGCCCCCACCCCATGGCAAATAGTTGGACTGTAGCAGTAACCTTGGGAAAGGACTCTGAAGGTCATCTACTGTCTGTTCCATATAAATGTGCACTGGTGTTTTGCTCCAGCAGCTGAGGGGATACTGACAAAAGTGTTAGCAAGGTCCAAAGCAGCATGGAAATATCCTATCATTTGTACCAAATCAATCTGCAGTCCAACATGGGACATCTGATCCTCCTGCATGGCCCTCACTAGCAGGCAATATCAGCCATGCAAGCAGCAGAGAGGTTGTTGTGATTCCCTCCAAGGGATCTGTCATCTCCTCCCCCTCCTCCCCTCCACCCTCCTCTTCCCCTCCTTCCCCTCCTCCTCTTCCTCCTTTTCCTCCTCCTCCTCCTCCTCCTCCTCCTCCTTTTCCTCCTTCTTTTTCTTCTTCTTCTTCCTTCTGCTTTTGCTTTGGCTTTTTTCTGTCTCCTTTTGGTTTTGGTTTTGAAGCTATTGTGAATGGGATTGTTTTCCTGGTTTCTTTCTTGGCCTGGCTGTTATTAGTATAAAGAAAAGATACTGATTTTTGTATGTTAATTTTGTATCCTGCTACTTTGCTGAAAGTGTTCATCAGCTCTAAGAATTTTCTGGTGGAGTCATTAGGGTCTTTTAAGGGTCATATTGTCTGAAAAAAAGGATAATTTGACTTCTTTTCCTATTTGGATCCCCCCCTTTTTTTATCTTGTCTTATTCCTGTGAATAATAGTTCAATTACTACATTGAACAGCATTGGAAACAGTGGGCATCCTTTTCTTGTTCCTGATCTTAGGATAAATGCTCTTAGTTTTGGTGCAGTTAATAGGTTTTTCATATATTGCCTTTATTATGTTGAGGTATGTTCCTTCAATTCCTAGTTTCTTCAAGGTTTTTTTTCATAAAAAGATGTTGAACTTTGTCAAAGGCCTTTTCTGCATCTATTGATAGGATCATGTGGTTTCTGTTTCTGTTCATATTTATATGCTGTATTACATTTATTATCTTTGGTATGTTGAACCAGCCTTGCATCCCTGGAATGAAACCAACTTGATCATAGTGTGTCATCTTCTTTATGTGTTGTTGAAGTTGATTTGCAAGTATTAAGCATTTTTGCATCTAGGTTCATTAGGGAAATAATTCTGTTGTTTTCCTTTTTGGATGTATCTTTATCTGCTTTTGGTATCAGGGTAATACTGGCTTCATAGAATGAGTGTGGCAGTGTTCCCTCCATTTGTATTTTATAGAATAGCTTGAGAAGCATTGACATTAATTCTTCTTTAAAGATCTTGGAGAATTCAGGAGTGAATCCATCCAGTCCTGGGCTTTTCTTTGTTGGGAGATTCTTTCTTACTACTTCAATCTTGCTGCTCATTATAGGTCTGTTTAAGTTGTTTATACCCTCTTGACTTAATTTTGGCAGGTCCCATATGTCTAGGAATTTATCCATCTTATCTAAGTTTTCCAGTTTTTTCTGGAATATAATTTGTCAAAGTATTCCCTGATGATGCTCAGTATTTCATTTGTATTTATTATAATGTTCCCTTATTCATCTCCAGTTTTCTTAATTTGAATATTCTCTTTTTCCTCTGGCTAATTTGGCTAAGAGTTTGTCGATCTTGTTTATCTTTTAAAAGAACCAGTTCTTTGTTTCATCAATTCTTTTCATTGTTCTTTTAGTCTCTATTTCATTAATTTCTGTTGTGATCATCATTATTTCTTTCCATCTACTGGTTTTGGGTTTTGTTCTTGTTTTTCTAAGAGTTTGAGCCTGCTCTGATTTTTTAATGTAGGCACTCATAGCTATAAACTTCCCTCTTAGAACTGCCTTTGCTGTAGGTTATATTTTCATTTTCATTTGAGTCTAAGAATTTTTTTATTTCCTCTCTGATTTCTTCAAATACCCATTGGTCATTTAAGAGTGTATTATTCATTTTCCATGTGTTTTTATAGTTTCTGTAATTTCTCTCGCTGTTGATTTCTAGTTTTATTCCATTATGGTCTGATAAGATATATGAAATCATTGGATTTTTCTATATTTACTAAGACTTGCTTTATGGCCTAAAATGTGATCTACTTTAGAGAAAGTTCCATGGCCTGCCAAGAAGAATGTGTATTCTGCAGCTTTTGGATGGAATATTCTATAGATGTCTATTAAGTCCATTTGATCTATTGAGGTGTTTAACTCTGAAGTTTCTTTGTTGATTTTTTTGTCTGGATGTTTTATTTATTGATGAGTTGAGTATTAAAGTCACCCACTATTATTGTATTTGGGACTATCTGTCCCTCTAAGTCTAGTAGTGTTTTTTTAAACAAAGTTGGGTGCACCAATGTTCAGTGCATATATGTTTATAGTTGTTATACCTTCTGGATTGATTGTTCCCTTTATTAATATGTAGTGACCTTTGTCTCTTTGGACTCATTTTAACTTGAAATCTACTTTGATATAAGAATGACTATTCCTCCTATTCTTATATTAATTTCCATCTGAGATGGGTCTCCTTGCACACAACACATTGTTGGATATTGTTTATCAATCCAGTCTACTAATATATGTCTTTAAATGGGAGAGTTAAGACTATATTTAGGGTATTTATTGAGAGAGGTTTGCTGGTACTTGTAATTGTATTGGGTGTTTTCCTGGTTGGCTCATATACTTTTTGTCCTTTTCTTTCTCTTATTTGTATTCAGGGTTTGCTGGTTTTTTGAATTAGACATGACTGGTTCTTTCCTAGTTCTCTTTAGTTTATTCCTTCCTTAAGTTTATTCTTTCCTGTGCCCTCATGGTGGAGGTTGTCTTTCTTCCTCCTGTGTGTGTAGGATTCCTTTAAGTATCTTCTGCAGTACTGGCTTGCTCATCATGTATTGTTTTAGTTTGTGCTTGTCTTGGAATGTCTTTATTTCTCCATCAATCTTAAATGATAACTTTGATGGATATAATAATCCTGATTGGCAATTCTTTATTTTCAGGGATCCAAATATATCAGTCCATGCTTTCCTAGATTTTAGAGTTTGTGCTGAGAGGTATGATATAATTCTGATGGGTTTTCTTTTGTAAGTGAGTTGGTATTTTTCTCTTACAGCTTTTAATGTTTCTTTATTCCATCATCTTGGCATTTTAATTATGTGTTATGGGAAGATTCTTTTCTGGTCATGTCTGTTTGGTGTTCTAAATGCCTCTTGTAGCTGGAAGTCCATTTCTTTCCCCAGATTTGGGGAATTTTCTGCTATAACTTCACTGAATAAATTTCCTATGCTTTTAATTTTTATCTCAGCCCCTTCTGCTACCCCATGGATTCTTAGGTTGTCCCTTGATCATATCCCAAAGTTGAAAATTGTGGTCATGTTCTCTTAATTTTTTTCTTTGTTGATATCTGAATGTAGTGTTTCCTCAACCTTGTCTTCCATATTCTGTCTTCTGTTTCATCTAATCTACTGGTAATGTTTCTACTGTGCTTTTTATTTGGTTTATTGAGTTCTCCATTTCCAACATTTCTGATTGGTGGGGGTTTTTTCCAAAATGTCAATTTCCTTTCTGAATTTTTCATCCATTTTGCTGACTTTGTCTTCTACATTAGGGACTTTCTGACCTAGGTCCTGTATTGATTTCCTTCCTTCATTCATTTGCTTGTTGTGTCCTCTTTGAAGGCACCGATCATTTTTACAAGTAGACTTTTAAATTATTTGTCTGACATTTCAGCTGTTTCAGTATCTTGGATTCGATGGTTAAAGAATCATGGTCTTTTGGAGAGATGCATTGCCTTGCTTTTTCATCTTTCTTGTGTTTCTGACTTGTAATTTGTGCATCTGTAGGAGTGGAAATCACTTTCCATTTTATTTGGAAGTCTTCTTAGTGGGTGGCTTTCTCTTGAGATCACAATCTCCAGTGCCACTCCCACTATAACAGGTGCAAAATCTGAACAAACCCAATATAGAAATACACTTAAAGCCAAGGGCTGCACCACCTATGCCCATGGAATAAAGAATTTGTTCACAATAACAATACAGAGTAAGCCATGAAGTTACAAGATATGTAGGGTGAAGGTATAAAACGTATTTTCCTAAAGTAAGAAGGAGGGGCAGAGAAAGGGAGACAGGGGAATGCGTCAAGGGTGAAGTAAAAGAAAGGAGAAAGAAGATCTAGAAAAGAAATGAATGTTAGGAAAAGGGAGGGAAAGAAGCTAAAGATAAAAAATTGCATGATAAAGAAGATATATAAAGAGAATTAAGTAAACATAGCAGAGCAGTAAGAAGTAGTAAGCCTAAAAGATTTAAAGTATAGTGAATAGAAAAAGAGAGATACAGAAAAAGGCAAAAAAAACAGGCCAAAAAAGATTAAAAAAAGAAAAACTAAAACAAAAAAAAAGATTAAAATTACATTAGAAGAAAGGGAAGTGAGGAAATGAAAACCAGAAATGAAAAGAGGGAAAACAGAAAAAGAAAAACCAAAAGAGACAGATACCACCTGGCTCCCCTGAAACTCCAGCATCTCCTGAGTGCTAAGGCCTGAGGATCTTGAGTCCCAAGTGAGAGGCAGCCTGTGCAATTCAATGTGATCTCATCTCCAAGCAAAAATAAGAAAAAGCCTGGGGAACTACATTTACCCCCTATAAAGCCCTGGGTTTAATCCTCAGCACAGCAGGAAAAAAAGAGGGAGGAGGAGGAGGAGGAGGAGGAAGAGGAAGAAGGAGAAGGAGAAGGAGAAGGAGAAGGAGAAGAAGAAGAAAAAGAAGAAGAAGAAGTAATAGTAGTGGTAGTGGTAGTAGTAGTGGTAGTAGTAGTGGTAGTGGTAGTGGTAGTAGTAGTGGTAGTAGTAGTGGTAGTGGTAGTGGTAGTAGTAGTGGTAGTGGTAGTAGTAGTGGTAATAGTAGTGGTAGTGGTAGTAGTAGTGGTAGTAGTAGTGGTAGTGGTAGTAGTAGTGGTAGTAGTGGTAGTAGTAGTGGTAGTAGTAGTGGTAGTAGTAGTGGAGAAGCTTCTTTCTGTGGCCTCTAATATTGGAGTCTGTTAAGGATGGAGTCTCTTTGACCACTGGCTTGGAGTTCACAGTTTCCATGGTTCCCCTCAGGAGATGGAGTCATCTCCTCTCCCCAAGGGTTGGGACTACTTCTGAGCCACTTTCCTAAGTTTCTTGCTGCCTGAACCTCTCAGCTTGTCAGTGTCCCATCTCCCTCCTCATTGCAATTGCCTGCTGTGGCTGTGTCACATGCTGGGGTGGTGGCAGTTCACCCCCAGGCTCTCCACTGGTGATAATGCTTTGTTTTCAGGCCCCCTGGGTAGCTCAGTCTCATATGATAGGATCCCTCAAGATGGTGCTGGGTCATAGCCCTCAGAGAAATGGAGCATAGGAGAGACAATCACTTCTCCAATGTTAAGCATGCCAGTCAGAAAGAGCCACTGCCTCAGGCAAGTCCCTGTTAGAGTTCAAGGACTTCAAGGACTGCGGGCTTGTTCTGTGGGATTGCCAGTCTGTCATCACAACTGTCTGGCTCACCTCTTTGGATGAGGGCTCCATTTCCCCTCTGCCATGGGAAGCCATGATTGGAGATGTGTCCTGATCGGTCCCTCTCACTGTTCAGCTCTGTTCCATAACCCAAGACCATCTAACAGTCTCCTCTGTGGCTTCTAGGCTTCTCCAGACCTTCTTTCTTTGGAAAAGGGGCCATTTCTTCCTATTCTAACTTCTTTGTTTTACCATGTCACATGGAGGCTGCCTTTACTCCACCATCTTAGCCAGAAGTGAAGATCATGTTTGGGATCTATCTCTTCTTCAGCAGGGGACACAGTAGGAATCACTTGTACTTCCTTGTCTTCCATCCCCTCACTGAACTGTGAATCAGGTTTAAAGCCTTCCAGAGACCCCTATGCACAGCATTTGGCTTTTTGTCAGTCATTTTCCTAGAAACTCCACTTTGCCTTGATAGCTTTTGAATAACAGAGACAGGCCCTGTCTGCTTGTCTCTCTTTTTATCCCCTTCCAATTGTTTTAGCTCTTTATAAACATCGTTTGCGTATCAGTCTAAGTCACTCAAAATCTGCCAGAGCCTTTCCTACCTCATAAAGGCCTTGTCCTATCATAGGACCCAACATGGCCCCCAGGGCCCATTATAGCCTCCAGGTCCCTGACAGTTTAGCTTTGCATAACTCTCCAGTGAATCGAGTTCTGTCTGCACAGGGAGCTGGGTGCCAAACATTGCCTCTCCGGGGCCCAGGAACAGGGCCCCATATGCAAGTGTCCATGACCCTTTGACTCAGCCATCTTGCAGACCTATAAAGCCAAGACCATGTGGATGACACTGAGTACCGTTGCCAGCCTGTAGCAACTTTGGGGTTCTCAGTCAGCCTAGCCTGGGAAAACACCTCCCCAGGTGGCCCCTGCCCACCAAGATACCAAAGGAGTGCTGTCCCTTTAAACAAAAGTTCCTCCAACAAGCTAGCAGAGTTCAAGGGCCCCTCCCATGCCTGATCTGCCCTCCAGATATTCCTGATCTTGTCCTCCCAACCCCAAATCCTTTTGTTCTACCCTTGCCGTGGATGATCACCATACTCCTCTTTCCTTTTACTGTCTGACCTCTCCCATGGGTCCCAAATTTCTGCATCCCAGGGGAGATTCTCTAGCAGAGATCTAATTTGCCCTCACTTTTCTTTATGCATCCTGGCAGCAAGAAAAGGCAAACCTACCCTTTATCTGGGACTGGGATTTAGCTCAGTTGGTAGAGTGCCACTCTGGAGTCTCTGAGGTCCCAGATTCGGTTCCCAGCACCCCCAAAATGGGAGAAGGACATGGCAATCCACTCCTGAGGCAATTCCAAAACAATCAGCCATTTAAAGCCCTGTGAGGGTCGCTATGAGTCGGACACAACTCCATGGCACCTAACAACAACAACCACCCTTTATCTCCCTATCTTTTTACAGGGCCAAGCACCCTCCAGCCCAGCTATACATATTATAATCCAAAGCAGGAGCCACGCCATTGAACCCACAGCAATGAGACATGTCAAGTCACACCACAAATGGGAGGACACCCCACACCATGCCTGAATGTCCAGGGCATAGGCCACTCATCTGCAGCTCATGCCATCCCATGCAATATACTTTTCCAGGTGGGGAAGTAGGTTTTACCCATGATCCACAGAGCTATATTGTGGCTCACCATCTGACACAGGCCACTTCATAGGGGGCAGGAGTTTCTCCCACCTCCACTGGACACCCTCCCAATTCATCTTCGGTTCTGTCTGTCCGTGTTCAAGCACCATGTGTTGTGTGAAAGCCAATGGGAATGTCGGACTTAAAAAAGGGCAGATCACATTAAACTTTGTGAACCACAAGTTTACTAGAGGTTTTACATGGGGGTGTGGGTAACACATGGATAATCTTTACGTACAACTACATCAAGGGGAAGAATCTTCCTGCCCCAGAAGCTTCCATCAAGATGTCCCAAAGGTGTACCACCTTTAACTCCCTCCCAAGTGGGCTTCCTTACAGGAGTGATGTGTATGTCTGACTCCTCTTCATGGGCAGCTGTACCACCACTGAGTTCTTCCCTTCTTCTCCTCTCTAGCCTGTTGCTTACCTCACACACACACACACACACACACACACACACACACACACACGTGTGTGTGTGTTGTAACCAGCGATCAAAACCAGACCAAGAGCAAAAAGCCAATTAAAAGGGAGTCTTTATTAAGCCAAGAGCCACAAAGGACTAATGTCTCTCTAAAATCTGTGGCCCCAACGAACAGTTATGGGGGGGTTATAAAGGCAAAAGCCACATCCTGTGGGGCAGGCTTTATGTTTAGGGGCTTTTTCATGTTCTTGACATGGGTCACATAGGGTATTGGAAGTGACAAGTGTTTGGCAATAGGAAGTGATAAGTATTTGGTACAGTGGCAGTTAAAAGTTAACACTAGCATATGACTTAAGGTATAAAAAAAACCACATTCCTGACCTAACCTATGTAAGTGATAGAAGCAGAGCAGGCAGTTTAAGATTTTCTATTTCCACAAGCATCCTACCTAGGATGGTATCAGTCCTGTTCACTCAGTGACTCTTTACAATATGTAATATATATATATATATATATATATATATATATATATGCATCTATGTATGTATATATGTGTATATGTATATGTATACATATATACATACATACACACACACACACATATGTTGTTGTTAGGTGCCATTGAGTCAGTATCCGACTCACAGCGTCCCTGTGTACAACAGGCGAAACACTATTGTCAGTGCTTCTCTGCTGTTCATAGGGTTTTCAATGGCAGATTGATTTTTGGGAGTGGGCTACCAGGTCCTTCTCCCAATATACATATATACATATATATATATATATATATCCCTCAGTGGATGGTCTTGTGACCTTCCTTCCCCTCCCTCTGCAAGGGAATGTTAATACACTAGGCGTGTGTGTGTGTGTGTGTGTGTGTGTGTGTGTGTATTTTTGTCAACTCTATTGCCATGGCTGCAGGGACAACCCCCCCTTCACCCCAGGGTGTGCCTGGTGTCTTGTATCAATATAGCAAAATTATCTATTCTAGCCCACATGAAATCCAGAGGAACCATCTATGCAACATGCTACTGCACAGGTTATTGTGTCTTTATCTCTGATGTTTTTAAGATTTTTCTTTTTGTATTTGATTTTTCAGCAGCTTTACTATGTTGTCCCTAGATATAATTTTCTTTGTGTTTATTCCTCTAGGGATTTGCCAAGGGTTTTGTTTTGCTTAGTTTTGTTTTGTTTAAGGCACTGGAGGCAGGGTCTCAGGGTCTCGCTATGCAAGCTAGGGTGGCCTTGAACTCTCATAATTCTCATGCCTCAGCCTCCCTAATGATGGGATTATAAGCATGAGCCACTATACCAGGCTGAGCTTCTTAAATCAATAATTGATGTCTTCCAATTTAGGAAAATTCTTAGTCACATTTTTGAATATTGAGTCTTCCTTATTCTCATGCTTTTCTTTTTCTAGGACTACAATTATGTGCATATTATTTTTTCCTATTAGTTTTTCTCTCTGTATTTCAGTTTGAACTTTATGTATTTTCTATTGACCTCTCTTCTAATTTACCAATTCTAGTTTCTACTATATCTATTCTGCTATTCATTGACTAAACTCTTAACTTCAGATATTGACTTTTCTAATTCTAGACTATCGATATGATTTTCTAAAACAGTACAATTTTCTATATTTTCATCTCTTGTTTCTCTCTTTGCCCCTCCCTCTCCCCTCCCACCCCCTCTCTCTCCTTGAACATTACTTTACATTCCTATCTACTGAAGCTATCCCAATAGTTTACCATGTGGTCTTCTTCTGGTGTTTGTTTATTGCTGTTGTGGTTGTCTCTTTACCATCATTTATACTTTCTTGTCCTTGCATGTCTAGGCATTGTTGATTGTATGCCAGTCTCTGTATATAGAAGTAGAGGCTCATAAAAACAAAAATTAAAAAGGCAGTGAACATATTGTGAGATCCTAATTATGTTTTTAAAAATTGGTTTTTCCTTGGTGTATACATGGAAGAATTATCAATATTTATTACATTTGCACAAATGTATTATGGGAGTGTTTAGTCAACCTAAATGCAATATGGGAGAAGGACCCAACATCCCACTCCAGAAACAATCAGCCACTGAGAACCCTAGGAATACTAGAGAAGCACTGACATAGTACCGGGAATGGCACGGCAGTTGGGGGGGGGGGCGCCCCACACGGGATGTTTTGTCCTGTTGTACATAAGGTCACTATGAGTCAGACCCAACACGAGAGCACCTGACAACAACAACAAATGCAATGTACACACTTATCTCAAAATAATTGGAATAAACCTATGTCTCTACAGAAATACTTACAAGGAATGATGCTATTGCATTAGTAACAATAATACTGTTTTACATTTATGTTGTTGTTGTTAGGTGTCGTGGAGTTTTGTCCAACTCATAGAGACCCTATGTACAACAGAACAAAATACTCCCCGACAAAAACTTGATTTCCTCTTCCATTAACTGTTCAAAATTTACACTAAAATAGATTGATTAAAAAAAAAAAAAAAAAAAAAAAAAAAAAACCAAGCCGAGGTTCCAGACAATGGTATATTCCACCTGAGGCTGTGTCCTTTTCTTCTTTTTGACAGATTGGTTGAAGCGCTAATCATCTGGATCCAATCAAGAATTGAACTGGGTTGGGATTGGGTCGAAGTTTTAATAAGACTCAATAGACTTTTTGTTTGCCCCTTTCCCTTGGGCACAGCCCTCCCAGGCTTTGGATGGAAAGCACAGTGGGTATAAATTTCCTCAATCCTGAAGGACTGTGGGAAATCTACCTCCACTCTTCAGAGGGTTTGTGACTAGCTCTCTAGCCTTCTGGCCTCACAAAACTTCAAAATCAGGGAAGGTCTTCAAGGGGAAACAGGCATGTGCCTGAAGTAGGTTCTATCTCCTGGAGGCTGCTGGTTTCTTAAGAACATAGCCTGTGGGTTCTTTAATTTGCCTTTAGAAATTGTCAGCCCCACCCCATGGTGTCCTGTGAAGACAATACTTCAGCTAATATCTTGTGGGAAAATCCAGTCCTGAGTTTGAAACACCCAAAGTTTCTAATGCATCACACTAAGCCCCTGTGGGTTAAGGCTTTCTCAGCCTCATTTTCAATAAGGACCCTCTGCGTGCACCTCGTCCAATCCTCAACCAGCAAAATGGTGCTTGAGGTGAGTGCTTCACAGGTGTTGCAAACTCTCCTCTGTCAAACTCTAAAAAGGTGATTCAGTAATGACTTTAAATTCCAACCTGAGTCTGTGTTCCTGCAGTCTTGTAAAGGAAGAATGAGTGCCAGTCTACTGAAGACCACATTGTTGGGGCTGGTGAATAATCTATTTCTTTTTATAGCTTTAAGTTAGAGAGAATGTAGACAAGCTAAGTCTCAGCAGAACTCAGAAAAGCCCTCCACACCTTTCACATGGATGGTCCAGTATCAACAAATGCTCCTAGGGCCGGGGGGAAAAAAAAAAAAAAGGTTTTAGCCATCAGCTCACCCTGGAATAGTTTTCTCCTTTCTGAAATTTTGGCTCATCTAGTACTAATTTCCCCCATGTGTCTGTCATGTTGTGGGGGCTTACGTGCTGCTGTGATGCTAAAAGCTATGCCTCCAGTATTTCAGATACCAGCAGGGTCACCCATGGTAGACAGGTTTCAGCTGAGCTTCCAAAGTAAGACAGAGTAGGGAGAAGGACCTGGCAGCCCACTCCTGAAACAATTAGCCACTGAAAACCCTACGAATAGCAGAGAAGCACTGTCAAATATAGTGCCACAAAATGAGCCCCTACCCCCCAGGATGGAGAACATTCAAAAGATGACTGGGGAAGAGTTGCCTCCTCAAAGTAGAGTTGACCTTAGTGACAGGAATGGAGTAAAGCCCCTGGAACCTCCATTTGCTGATGTGGCATGACTCAAAATAAGAAGAAACACAGTGTCTGCAACAATGGGCTCAAACATAACATAAAAAGAAAAGAGATCACGAGCATGGCATAATGTCAGGTAGTGTTTCTGCTGTACATAAGGTCGTTATGACTGGACCCAATTCAAAGGCACCTAAAAACAACAGTACTCATTTCTTCTTCCTCTCTCTCTCTCTCTCTCTCTCTCTCTCTCTCTCTCTCTCTCTCTCCCTCTCTCTCTCTCTCTCTCTGGAGGGTTGAACCCAGAACTTCACACATGCTAGGCAAGTGCTCTACAATTGAACTTAATGTCCAGCCCCTTTTATATTTTTTCTTTTGAAACAGGGTCTCATTAAGTTGTGCAGGAAGCCTCTGGCCTCAAACTGGTGATCCTTCTGCCTCAGCCTCCCACATAGCTAGGATCACAAATACAAAATCAGAAGTAACAATCCACGTTTTCCTAATGCTATATCAGAAGAAAATTAAACCCTAAACGACCCTCCTGGCACATTAATTGTATGAGTACTGCTGGTGTATAGACTCAACCAGATAACTGTCCCAGCTTCTCAGTGTTATAGAACTAGATAGGTTCACCAGGCTAATCTGTCAAACTAAAGAACAGGCAGTATCTTTAAGTATCTTCTTCTGGATACTTTTTGTAGTTGAACAAAGCCCTTTCTGCGAGGAAAGGGTAGTTTCTGTTTGGCTGAGCAGCTCTTTGACATATTGATCAGCAAAACATATGTGATATCCACAGAAGGACAGCCAGAAAATCCCTAGGCCAAAACTTTGCCCCGAGCTTTAATATAATTTGAAGAAAAAATCAAAAGGGGATGAGAGTGAATGTTATTCATGAATTAGCCAAACCCAGAAGACACAGTTAGTATCAAGATGTATATTAGCATTTACTCAGGAATAATTGAATAGCATGGGCTGAAAGAAAAGTGGAGAAAATATGGCCATGTCCAGCATACTACATTATAGTATGCAGTTACTGGGGCTTTTTGTTGTCCGTTTGTTTCAAGACAAAATGAATACCAAGTAACTCAGCCTGGGCTCCACCTCATGATCCCCCTGCCTCAGCCTCCTGAGTGCTGGGATTACAGGCATGCACCACGTTGCCCAACCTATAGTTACTGTTGGTTTGAAAAATGCAGGAACTACTTGAAGACCAAGGAAGTAAAGTCACATCTAAAGTGCCAACAGTGGTGGTGCTGCCTTCTCCACAGAGCTGCAGCTAGGTGGTGTACATATTTTAATTGTCAATCATGTTCATGGCATTATTTGATTCAATGTGTTGAATACATAGTGAAAGGATGATGAAAAATTCTTGGTTCTTCTAAGTATATCCAAATATAGAGAGAATTCCCCATTGTGAGTCACATCTCACCTAAAAGGCTAAGATATCCAAGTGACAATGCCTGTTACTAATCTCTGAACATTGCTTCAATGATGGCTGGAATTTATTTATTTCACTTTGCATCCTTCCACTTGGATCAAATGACCATTGTTGGGATCCTAGATAGGGCCATTATCTTGAGAGCCTATCTGGCCTGCCTGGAGGACTGACATCTATCCTCCAGGTGAGGTGACCCTTGTCCCATATCCAGGTCCCTCTGGGCATTGAGTGAGCCAAGATGGCACCTGAGGTATGGCAGCATCTCAAACCCCCCTGGTGCCTAATTGGTCCCTGTCCCTTGATTGGCTATTAGGGAACACCCTCCAATTGGCCCAAATAGGACATCCTATTCACCCTAAAATTAGCATATGCCCCCTGGTTGGTTCGGCCCCTTGCCCAAGCTCCTACATGATTGGCTAAGCCCCAGAGATTATCCATTAAGGCTGTAGGGGTAGTTCTAAACTGCCCCCCAAAAGTGCATATAAAGAGGGCTTGCTGGCCATGGACAGATCCCTGATGCCTGGAGAGACCTTGCCTTACCCAGACCATCAATCGTCCATCATCCCCATCATCAGAGACAGAGACTGAGACTGAAGGAGGAGAGCAACCCTGCCAGAACTTCAATCAAGCTGAGGACAGCCTCCACCGGGCCCAGCTCAAGAGGCAGAAGTTGAGGACAGCTCCTTGGCCCAGCGCCTAGGAGCAGAAGCCGAGGATAGTCTCCGGGCCCAGCGCTGGAGACAGAAGAGCTCCTGGTTCCTGCTGTTCCTGTGGCTGCCACTTCCTGTGTTCCTGATCCTGTGTTCCTGATTTCTTTGGTTTTCCTGTTCCTGTACAATAAAGTTCCCCAGTTCTTTATCCTTTTCAGCCTGCCTCCAGGAGCCTTTGTCTTCGCCACCGGTGACCAGACCAGTCCAGTGAAGTGGACCTGAGCCGCTGGCCAGCTGCACCCCAACAGACCATGTGGCGCTTTTTCTTTGTCTGCTTCAAGTCCTTGTCTGGTTATTTGGATTTCAAAGAGTGCATTAGCCAGGGACCAACAGCAAGCCTAAAAAACTCCAAGCTTTTTTCCTCAACAAAAAACATTGTGATGTGAAGTAAATTTGAAAGCCTCAAAAGGAGTAAAATGTCAATAGTCATGCACCCAAAGGAAGAAAATGCCATGCTCCACTGTGCTGAGTTTAAGAAAAATGCTTATACTTGATTGTAATGTATGCAGCCAGAGAGTGAGCCTTTGTACATATTCTTTCCTAGAAAACAAACATGCTTCCACAATCCGTAGATACTTCATCCGCAAAAGAAAAGATTGTGCAAAAACAACAAAAGAGACAGGATAGCAAGATAGAGCATGTTCTTCAGAAGTTCTCCTATCTGGCAGACCTGATAACCAGAGCTGGGGGTGTAGCTCAGTGGCAGAGCACTTGCCTAGCATGTGCAAGTTCTGGGTTTGATCCCCAGCACAACAAAAATTAAAACTAAAATTTAGAAAAATCCCAAAACCAATGTCCTCATCTGTACAGTAGAGATGGTAACAATACTTGTCACCTACTTGTTTTGAGGATAAAAAGTGGCAAACTATATAAAATGCATGGTTCAGTGCCTGGCACCCAAAAAAGCTCAATAAAGGTACATCTTATTAATGAGCATAAATTAATTTTACCTAAACAGTAAAGCTATTTTCAACAGGAAAAAGAGAGAGAGAATGATGTTTGTGAAGACTAGGTAATAACAGAAAGGAAAGCAGGGGAGAAATAATTCAAATACAGTACAAATAACACTGCACAAAGGCACATATGCATGGGGTAAGGGGTTCGAGAGGGAATCATGAAGAAAATCAGTCAGACGCTAGCACCGCTTATGGAGGATCATGAACTTAGTGTTTTTGTTCTCTTTCTTCCAGATTTTCAGTAGTGTGATTCTATTACTCACATAATGAAAAATTCCTCAATTTTGAAAGCTAAATTATGTCTTTTTGTAATTAATTACCTACTTCCCAGCAGAAACATTCAAGGTATTGTTTTACATCCTCTAGAGCTGTTTGCAATGATCTCTAACAATGATTTCATTCAACTCATCGTTTCTTAAGAGCCACATGCCCGCCTTCAGGAAGAAACAAAGTTAATGAGATAGAGGCCTGCCCTCTCCACTTCCATGATGGTAACAATGGGGAGAGCTTCCCTACTGTACATCAATTTGAGCATGAGGGTGACAGTATACATCTGGATTCCACCAGGGAAACAGAGAAAGAGGGAGAGGGAGAAAGGAGGGCAAGAGGCAGAGAGAGGGAGGTATGAGGGAGGGAGTTATTGCATGTATTCGCATTGGCTTATCTGTGAGACCCAGCTAGGTGAATCTGAAACCTGCAGAGCAGGCCGCAGGCTGGCAGCTAGGGGCAGGGACTAACCCTGTGGGCCATAGCTGGAGGTGCTTCTTCCTCAGAGAAACTTCACTTCTGCCATTCGCTATAATTTGGTTCTGGAAGGAATCCCAAAGGCTCATATGTGGACAGTTTGGTCCTGATCTGGTGGCGCTGTTGGGAAGTAGTGGAACCTTTAGGAGGTGGGAGGAAATGTGGACGGAAGTGAAATCATTGGGGGCATGTCCTTGAAGGAGATTTGGAGACCCGGTCCCTTCTTGGCTCTCTCTTTGCTACCTGGCTGCCAGGAAGTGAGAGCTACCTCCCCCGTGCTCTCCCACCATGATGCACTGCCTCGCCACAGGCCCAAAGCACTAGAGCCAATGGACCATGGACTGAGCCCTCCAAAACTGTGAACCAGCATAGACCTTTCTTCCTCATATGTGGATGATCTCATGTATTTTGCCATTGCACAGAAAGCTGACTTAGCACACATTTCAACTGACTGGATGAAGCTCATGAAGATTATCTGGGATAATCTCCCTTATGAAAAGTCACTGATTGTCAGCCTCAATCACCTTCACTTAGATGACAGCTTGACTGGATTACTCGGGGGCTTTCAGTTCCACAGGTAGATGCATCAAACTGAGCTGCACAGTCACTCAATATTTCTCGACTTTATTTTCTCCTACTTCCTGGTTCACTTAAAACCACTAGTGTCTTGTCTCATTTCAAACCCCATCAAATGCAATCCTCTGAGGAAATATATGTCCTTGCTTGTCCCTGTCTTCCTTCCCACAGCTAGTCTGACAATGCTCACTGAAAAAAACGCCCTCCCTGGAGAACACCTTTACAAGTGAGGTCAGTATTCCTCTTCTGGGCAGCGTCTTTCTTTCTTCCTTTCTTTCTTTCTTTCTTTCAGTACAGGGGGTTGAACCCAGAACCTCACACATGATAAAAAAGTCACCCCCAACCCTTTTTTTATGTTATATTTTGAGACAGCATCTCACTAAGTTGTACAGGCTGTCTCTGGCCTCAAATTCAAGATCTCCTGCCTCAGCCTCCCATATAGCTGGGATCACGGATGTGTGCCACAGCACTCAGCTTGTAGGCAGGCTTTTGCTCTAGTTCTGGTAAAAAAAGATGAAGGGGAGGAGGAGGAGGCAGTAGACACAGCTATAGTAAAGAAGCATTCTGAGTGATCAGGGAAGATAGTTGGAGAGACTTGGCCACACGGGGCAGGCTTTGACTTGTTTCACCTCTCCTGATTTTTGTTGCTTAATTGACCTTATCTTATCTGATCAGGGCACCTCTGTGCATTTTTAAAATCTCTTGAGCTAATGGTCCACTTTAAGAGTGTAGATGGTGGTCTATAAACTCAGCTGCTACCTTCTTACCTTCTTCCTTCCTCCCTTCCTTCCTTCCATTCTCTCTCTATCTCTATCTCTATCTCTCTGTTTTTGTGTATGTTCGGGGGATCAAACCCAGAGACTCTTACATGCAAATCCTGTACTATCAGTCTCCTACTATCATGGTCAGGAGCCCAACCCCAGGGGACTACTAGGTGATAGGGATTAAGGATTTTCACGACAAGCAAAAAGAGGTCCTTCTGAGCTGAAGCCACCCCATCCACAACACAGTCCCAGGGAGGCCCTTTAGGGATACTATCCCTTACTCTCCCCAAAAGAAATTTAGGCCCAGTGACATGAGGACCTTCAGTCACAGAAAATAAGATTTTCCTACTAGTAAAGGAGGGTCTGGCCTGGAGTTTAGCTCATTTGGTAGAATGCTGCTGTACTCTCTAAGGCCCTGGGTTTGATCCCCAGCACCACAAAAATGGGAGAAGGATGTGGCAGCCCACTCCCAAAAAAATCCCAAAAGTGTCCTTGAAAACCCTATGAGGGTCGCTATGAATCAGACCAAACTCAATGGCACCTAACAACAATAACAACAAAGGAGAGTCCAGCTCCTTCATGAGAAATATTCTGCTTTAGCTAGCCAGCAATATGTAAATAGTCAATAAATTCACAAATATTAAATAATTAATTAATAAATAGTATGTTCATTTATTTGTATATTTATTTTTGGTTACTAAAGCCATAAAAGTTCTCATAGCAGAAAGAGACCCTTTTTTCTAATTACTTATGTATATATACATAATATAAGGGGTATTGCAAAAATAAAGCAAGCTTGTTGTAAAACATTCTAACAATCCAAAAATGTAGGAAATAAAATAAACAAGCTCTCCCATCCTCTCACGGTGCTCATTCCAGACCTTTTTGCAAGAACTGACATGTGTGCATAAGGTGGTTCTTTAAATGGGCATGAATTCTATGCACTGATATGCAGCTTGCTTTTTAAAAGTCAGTACTCACCCTAGATGTCCTCCTCTGCCGACCCACGCAGACTATCCTCCTTCTTTGCTCATAGCCACTTTATTTCCCACAGTACTAGGGCAGCAGAGGTTAACCACTTTCTCCTCTGGGGCAATGCCTGGATTGCCAACAGTGCTTCACTCTTCTAGACAATGCCATGATGAATGTCCTGTAAGACAGGGCACAGTCCTCTCCTGAAGTCAGCACTCCTCCATGCACAACTGCATGTAGTGGAGCATTGAGAAGGCAAAAGATCTGCTTGGGAATTGTGCTGAAAGTGACATCCCAAATGTCAGCTACTTTAGCATAGCTGATGCTCTTGCAGCTCTTCCTAAGGAGGCTTTCCTTACCTGTTCATAATATTCAGTACAGACAAAGAAACACACTCAGCCCTGTCCTAGCTGCCAGGGATCCAATGCAGCATAGGACTTGGTCAGGAGGGCAGAGGTGGGTGCAGTAGCCTCACTAAGCTCTGCTATGAGTCTGTGCTTGAACCTTTACTGATATCACTCCTAGGACTAACTTAGGTGCTATCTCAGTACCTGCCTAGCTTCCAGGAGGTGAAATCACTCTACGAACATTTCAAACACTTCTCCTCTGGGACATACACTGGCTGTACATCTTTTAAAAAAACAGTAAATTATAAATATATATTATGTACACACCTAGAAGTGATGAGCCAGCTTCATGAATGAATTATACTTCTTATCACATCAGAGAGAAGAAAAATTTTCCCTCTGTGTAAACCTGCCCATGAGCCTCCAAGTTAGTAACAAAATGCATCTGTTCTCTAGATACTCAGGACTACGGATGGTTTACTCTCTAAGACAGTGATTCGCTATTTATGTTAAATAATGTTTAAGGCTATTTCAAGTTTTAAAGATAAATAAAGCTTAAAGGTTCTTCATGACTATGATGGTTCACTTATATGTTGACTTGACTGGACTATGAAATGCCCAGATATTTGATCAGACATTATATCTGTGTGTGCTTCAATTATTTGTGTACTGAGTATGGCAGATTGCCCTCCCTGAGGTAGGTGGGCTTCAGCCAGTCTCTTGAAGCCCCAAATAGAATAGAAGGCTGAAAAAGAAGGCATTCTCTCTGCCTGCCTGCCTTTCTTGAATTGGGCATTGGTCTTCTACCTCAGAACTCAAATTCAAACACTATCAACGTTCCTGGTACTCAGGACTTCAGACTTAGACAGGAACGATACCATCGGCTTTCTTGGGTCTCCAGCTGGCCAAATGTAGATCCTGGGACTTCTCAGCCTCTATAATCACATAAGCCAATTTGTTATAGCAAATATCCGTATGTGTGTATGTACTAATATTTGTATATACATGTGAGTTGAGCATCCCTAATCTAAAAAACTGTAATTCAAAATGCTCCCAAATCTAGAACTTTTTGAGCACTACCACAATGCCCCCAAGTGGGAAATTCCATGTCATGAAACTCCATTTCCTGCACAAAATTATTTAAGATATTGTTAAAAATTATCTTGGGGTTATTTGTGTATGGCATACATGGAATATAAATGAATTTTGTGTTTACACTTCCTTCCCATCCCCAAGATATCTCATTATGTATAAGCAAACATTCCAAAATCTGAACCACTTCTGGTCCCCAAAATCTCAGATAAGGAACACTCCACCTGGATTTCTGTTTCTCTGGAAAAGCCAGACCTCTGCCAGTTTCATGTATAATTTGTCTCATTGTTTTTCCTTCCACTGACACTGTGCTATACTTCTCATTGTCATCCATGTTTGCATGTAGATTTCCTTCCCCATATTTGCCTAGGTTCATTTATACTATCCTTAGATGAGGAAGATCCCCAAGATAGCAATTCTTCATATACTTAAATACCACCAGTGGGTCTCATTTCAACTGGCTTCTCAAGCAAAGTGACACTGATTTCCTTATTTCATTTTATTTTCCTCACCTCTCTACCTTACACTGTACTTTATATTTCCTATAACTTTCTACTCAGTAGAATATGCTCTCCAACGTGACTGAACTGTAAGCTCTGCAAGGACCAGGCCCTTTGCCCACTTCACTGATACATCCATCTCCACAAGTGAGGCTGGTCCAGATTAAGTGCTTAGTAAAGATTTGTTGGCATGCAGCCATAGCACTGTGGCATCCGATTCTGTCAGATCTCGGAAGCTAAGCAGGGTCGGACCTGGTTAGTAATTGGATAGGACACCGCCTGGGAACACCAGGTGCTGTAGGCTTGGGAGAAGGAGCCAGCAACCCACTCCCAAAAATCAATCCACCATTGAAAACCCTATGAATAGCCGAGAAGCACTGAGAATAGTGTTTCACCTGTTGTACATAGTATCACTTTGAGTTGGACACCGGCTCAACAGCACCTAACAACAACAACAAAGATTTGTTAAGTGATTGAATGAATGTCCCTGTCTCACCCATCAATGTTCCAGGTCTGATTATCTGACAAGCATGCAATGAAGGTGATACGCCAAACAATTAGTCATGATTATTCTGGTTATTAGAATGTTTGACTGTACCTTAGAACCATCTGCTTAAATACAAAAGGAAAAGCTTTGAGTTCTATAAAATAGTTTGTATGGCTACTTCCCAAATTTTTCTCATTCAGTCAAGGCATTTTATATTCATGAAACTTGATGTTACAGCAATAACTCTGCCTTCAGCCATGCTTCATTTCTGGTGTCTAAAAAGTGTTTTTGTGCTGAGTAGCAACAGTGCCATTACTGATGACTAACCTGCTATCTGCCTGCAGCCGTAGCCCTGTGGCATCCGATCCCGTCAGATCTCGGAAGCTAAGCAGGGTCAGGCCTGGTTAGTACTTGGATGGGAGACCACCTGGGAACACCAGATACTGCAGGCTTGGGAGAAGGACCTGGCAACCCACTCCCAATAATCAATCTGCCATTGAAAACCCTATGAACAGCAGAGAAGCACTGACAATAGTGTTTCGCCTGTTGTATGTAGGGTCGCTATGAGTCGGATATCGACTCGACGGCACCTAACAACAACCTGCTATCTGGCATTACAGGTCAAGGAATATTGAGCGTTGGATCAGAAACCAATTTTTGAACTAAAGGCGAATGCTAATGTTTTTATTTTCCTTTGTGATTGATTATCTTCTTTTCTACTTTTGATATAGAGCACTGTGATTTCTAGAAGAATTTTCTTGGCTTGGAAAAGCTAGGGTAGATTGACCCTCAGATAAGATAAAAGTTACCTCTTTCACTTTTCTTTTATTCTAGGCAGGTTGGCTGTTGTTCCTTAGATTACACACACAAGAAAAGAGAAAGAAACCTAAAATAAGAATCTGAACAACTGTGAAGGCTCCATTAGACCTTGGCAGAGTCCCAAGGAGACCACCAAGCTTGCTCATAAACGTGCAGTGTCTAATAAAAATGTGATGATTATTACTATTATACATTTATTGAGCAGCAAAAATGTACTAAATTAAAAAATGTATGCACTCTGTTGTTCATATCCCTAGCTAGGTCTGGAGAAACTGCTGCTGCTAGCTGGCCCCACTAATTGGCATGACATCCTTCTGGCCCTATGGCTGCCAGGGGCCGCCATCCTGTTCACTTGCTTGAGGCTTTCTGGGGACCACGGACAGTGCCTCACCCCATCACCTCACATTGGGGCCACTAAATTATGGATCACGTCCATTCCATGGGTGGAGTCAGTGCGGGGTGAGAATGTCTACCAAGTTGTTTTCTATTTCTCCAAAAGAAAGGACTCATTTGAGGTTTCAAAATGAGGAATCTGCTCCTTAACCCAAAGATTACATGCAAAAGAGACTTCGTTTCCTGCATCACAGGTAGCCATTACCATCTTAGGCAAACTCCCATTCTATTTGGAGAATAACAACAACAACAAAAACTAGAGAATTTTAGAACTCTCCCAACAACCATTATTTTACAGGCACTTTACCAACTCTTAGGCAAAGGGTCTTAAAAATATAGGAAATGTTTAATGAGTGGGAAACCACAACTCATATTTCAAACCAAAAATGGGTGCTTTGTGACCTGCTTGCCTTCTCTATACTCTGCAATGAGAAGAGTGAAATTCAGTCAATAAAAGCCTCTTCTCTTACATCAGGTGAGGACTGCTGTTTTCCTCTGCACCTCCTCCTCTTTAAAGCTACACGTTGAAATGACTCAAGCTGAAGCAGAGGACGAATGTTACAGGACCCAACTTGACCAGGCATTATCACTCCAGCATACCTAAGGCTGCCTGCTGAAAAGGTAGCCTCCCTTTTTGCACCTACAATTATTTTCATGCACAAATAATATAGGTTAAATTGGACATTTGTGAGCTGAATTCAGCGCTGGCTCCTCATTTTGACTGAATAAGGGATCATTTTCTGGTGAAATTACATTTTACAAGCAATTTCTGTGTCTGCATGCTATGGCTGAGACAAACACTTAACCCTAAAAATGACAGCAAGAGCTCTCCTTACAAAACTCAGGACAGGCCGGGCGCAGTGGCACAAGCCTGTGATCCCAGCAACTCAGGAGGTGGAGAAATATTGTAAGTGCAAGGCCAAAGGTGGCCTGTGAAATTAGCGAGACCCTGTTTCGAGATAAAAATATAAAAAATGGGCCAGGGGTGCAGCCCAGGGATAGAGTGATTGCAAAGTATGTACAAAGCCATGGGTTCAACCCGCAAATACCACAGAAGAGAAAGAAAGGAAGAAAGAAAAAGAAAGAAAGAAAGAAAGAAAAAGAAAGAAAGAAAGAAAGAAAGGATGAAAAGAAAGAGAGAGAGAGAGAGAGACAGAGACAGAGAGAGACAGAGAGACAGAGAGACAGAGAGACAGAGACAGAGAGAGAGAGCTCAGGACAGTAGGGCTGGGGGTAGAGCACCTGCCAGGTACATGGAGGCCCTGGGTTGGATCCCCAGCACAGTTAACAAAAACAAAAGAAACTTAAGAAACTAAATGTATTTGTGATCTGCTCTCATCCTTCATCTTTGTTCCCTTAAGATGATGAGTCAATAGCAATTGTGTATATATAAATTCAAAAAAAGCTAAAACAAAGCCAAAGTTTCTCATTGTTCTTTTTCCAACCAAAAATAGCCAGACTTGAGTCAACCAATTAAGCTCATGAAAGAAAAACATTGGTATGGTGAAAAAGACTTCGCTTATCTTTTAATACACTGGGTTGTCTTAAATTGTGTTTCCTTATATAGTTTTAATGTTCAGAAATATTTTGTGGGCAGGGGTGTGGCTCAGTGGTAGAGCACTTGCCTCACATGCAAGAGGCCCTGGGTTTCATCACCAGCATCACAAAAAAAATGTGTGTGTATGTGTGTGTATGTGTGTGTATGTGTGTGTATGTGTGTGGTTTTGTGTGTATGTGTGTATGTGTGTGTATGTGTGTATGTGTGTATGTGTGTATGTGTGTGTATGTGTGTATGTGTGTATGTGTATGTGTGTATGTGTGTGCATGTGTATGTGTATGTGTGTATGTGTGTGTATGTGTGTATGTGTGTATGTGTATGTGTGTATGTGT